>CM035430.1:6810916-6845916 GCA_020310875.1 Ceratopteris richardii | reverse complement strand
AGTTCCTACCACAATTGACAAACTTACCAATGCTTCTGTTCACTTACAGATCTTTACCGATACAAATTCTTCATAAGATCTGAATCCTCAGTGAACGCAGACTATTGTATCGAATCTGGTCACTTAACCAAAAAAAAAAAAACTAAAAGGCAAATGATTCACTTCGACCTTACATAGTCTCTCGCAGGATGACAAACCACACTATTTCGTGACGGAACAGATCCAGAACCGTATATAACTTATCACCAAACAAACTCATAACACAAGACTACCGAATGGAACTCGGCACGATAGGGAGAATGGTAGAATAGTTCGATGCGAATAGAATAGAACAGAACTCAATGCTCTCATCAATACCTCATACATGGTCTCAAATATGATGCTCGCCATTTCCCAAATTGGATCAATATAACAGACAGACAGAACACCTATACACACAATACTAGACTTGCAAATTCCACACACCTCGGTTCGCGACGTGATCAACCCACTCACTACAATACCCAACAAAAGCAAAGGTGCTTCCCAAAAACTGCCGATCTCTACCGCTTTCCTTAGTGCGCTTTAAATAGAAGTCTGCTACAATGTTTCCGCGAATCCACTTTTTACGGCACCTATCCGGGTTCATCCGTCCTGGTTCGGCGGCCCTCTAACAAACCCCTTATAGTCAATACATAATCTGTAAGAGCCATCTTTCTTTTGTTGAAATAGAATAGGTGCACCCCAAGGTGAAACACTCAATCTTATCAAGAATTTATTCGAAATATCATCTAGTTAAATCTTAAGCTCCTTTAATTCATCTATGTTAAACCTATAGGGTGCTCTAGAGTATGGTTCACTCCTCAGATATAGGTCAATGGCATGGTCAATCTACCTAGGTGGAGGTATACCAGGGAAGTCCTCTAAAATACATCACCATATTCTTTCAAAAGATTTTCTACATAATTTGGAAGATTTTCATCATTACGTTCCTCATGCAGACTGATCACATGCATATGTTCAATAGTCATCACATATACCTGTAATTATCTGCATAGCAGAAATAAGAATAGGCTTAGGATTATGTCCATCACCTAGAATGTGGAAAGATTCATCTTTTGGCCTTAAAAGTGATTATTCTTTGTTCGCAATCAGTTGGTGCCAAATTTCGAACTAACCAGTCCATGCCGATAATTGCATCACTCTATTTCATTTCAATCACATGGAAACTCCTAGAGAAACACCTATCTATAAAGTAAATGCAAGGTTTTCAATGTATCTTTTCGTATCGTGTATTCATCCATTGGCCATCTCTATAAGTCTTGTTATCTGCATATTTATCGGTATCCATAAATTCTATACCGATTTGGAAGATATAAAACAATGCGTACTACCCAAATTGATAAAAAAATTGATTCTATGTGTAGAAATCATACCCAAAATCAAAATTATAGGAGCCCTTGAGAAAGAGATAACCACCATGCAATGTAAATTAGAATTTGGGCACTTACCTACATCATCTGCTTTCCCAATTGTTGCACCTTCCATTTTGCACGCCGAAAGATTGCCTTGTTCGGGCATTCATATGTTTGATGGCCTTGCTCCCCACAACAGAAACACAAATTTGGTCTTTTTGCCTGCTTAATAAAATTTAGGTCTTTCTACCAATGGATAGATTGAGCCCTTCTTTGATTTTCCACCTACAAGGATTCTTACCTTGATTATTAGAAGATGAAGTCTTCCTTGAATTGTTCATTTTTGTTGTAGCAGGTCTATGTGGCCTTGTGCAAATTGAACTTCCCCATCTTCTCTAAATTCTTGGCCATCAGAAAAGCATCTAGAAAATCAGCACATCATGATCCCTTCACTTGATAGCAAAGCTCCTTGCAAATGCCTTTTATAAACTTTCTCTTCAAAGCATCATCACTAATCTCCAATGCATATTTCTGAAGACGTAGGAACTTTTCTTTGTACTCATCAATAGACAAGCTATGCTTGTCACTCTCGTATGGTCAAAAATTATAAAACTCTATTTATTCTACATATGGTAGTGTGGAGAACAACACTGCTTTTCTTGCTTGCTCTCTAAATTCCTTCCATAAAACTAGACTACAATGCATCCGAGTTTGCATATGGGACCAAAGGAGAATCTATCCTCCATTGTTCTACAAGTGGTATTAGAGGAGAATCAATCCTCTGATACCGCTTGTAGTGTTTCCTTAATCAAAGGATGTCCTCAATGACAAGCTCCTAATCACTCAAGAATAGCAGAAGAGAGAAAAATTGCAAACTTGCACAAGATAACAAAAAATTGCAGAATAGTACACAAGATATGACTCATAGAAAGAGAAGTTCTCCCATTATAGATTTTAATCAATCAATACAATAGCTTTGGAAAATAGCTTCTTGGCAAAGCCTTGATCTCTGATCCTCCCAAGCCATCACAGTCTCACTCACACTCGCACTCTTAATCATACTTTCACTCTCACTCTCACTCTCAATGACAAGGTAATTCTATGACTTTTTACCCTTTCTATCTTAAAATATCCTTCAAAAGAGAGTTTTTTTTCTCCCGCAAGAAAGTGCATGATCCATCAAATATAGAAAAAGTTGGCTCTCCTTGTGTTGCATGAAAAACTTTCACAAGAAAATACGTTTGTATTAGTAATCTTCTTTCTTTAGTATCTATCCAAAAATAGAAAAAAAATCAACAAAAGGACATATCCAAAGATATCCATAAGCATGCATGACAAGACTTGTGCTTCAAAATCATGGATTCGAATAGAAATAAAGAAGCCTCCCTTTTTCTAAGTTTTGAAAAATGACACTTTTGCAAGCCCTTTAACTCAAAAACAGTGAGGATTTAGCTTAAGCTTTTGAGATACAAAATGTTCAACTCTTTGATTAGGACAATAGTGTTAGAGATGAATTTGGTCAGAATCTACCTCCAAGTATCACTTTTGAGCCTTGTAAGTTTGGAAATTATTGAGAGAGAATAAAATAAATGCATTTTCTTATAGTGAACTAAATTTAGAGCCTTAAACGAGGTAGTTAAAGCATAATTCAAAAAAATTTCACAAAGACACTTTCATTTCTTATACATGCTCTACATTTCTCTCAAACAATATTTATCTTAATTCTTTCATCCTTACATTCAATTTTCAACCAAAGAAAATGATGCACATAAGTTTTAGAGAGAGAACAAAAAATTTCCCTAAATTTTTCCTACATGCCTAAAATGATCCAATTATTCATTCTAAAAATTACTCCCACAAAGTACCATAAGTCCAAAATGAATTACTTCACTATCAAAAGGCCTATTGCACTACATATCTTTTTCTCTATCCCAAGCTCCTAAATTAATCACTCCATGACTACGTCTAAAACCACCTCTCAATAGTAAATATATTTTGGTAGTGGCTTGTGTGAACACACGTTTGTGGGGACACTTCATTCCCTCTTTAAGAGGTTTTTTCCCTCGGCTTGTAGAAAAGCCCATAATGATAATAGTTGAACTAACTTTGTAGATTCACTTGATAATACATTCTATATTTTGGTGTGCTTCAAACTTCTTTTTCTTCGTTATATTTTTCTTGTGCCTCCATAAACATCAAACTCCAACAATTGGTATCAAAGCAGGTTGCCCCTTGATGCAGGACATCATGGACACCCCTTTGCTCCTATTCTCAAAATCACTCATTTTGGCCTTTAAATGCACTCTCACAATGAATGTATAGGAAATTTGTCATTTTGAGCAACACACACACATAGACACACACACATATATTAAATTATTAAATAACTTCATGTAGAAAATCAACTTTTTCTTAAAAAGTGAAAGAGAAACACCATGTCAGGCTTTGCTAAATTTGTATCAAACCATGAGGTTCTTGTACTAGAAAATGGACACACACACACACACACACATATATATATATATATATATATATATATATATATATATATATATATATATATATATATATATATATATATATATATATATATATATATATATATATATATATATATATATATATATATATATATATGTATATGTGTGTGTGTGTGTGTGTGTGTGAGTGTGTGTGTGTGTCCATTTTCTAGTACAAGAACCTCATGGTTTGATACAAATTTAGCAAAGTCTGGCATGGTGCTTCTCTTTAGCTTCCTAAGAAATAGTCAATTTTCTACATCAAGGTATTTAATAATTTTACATGGTTGAAAGCAATAATGTATTGTGTATGTTGGCTATGAAGGTTAATTTCAACGGTATTGATTATCCATTCTGGGGATATATGATGCATCATGTATTGGTAGCAAAAGGACTGTTTAATATTTTGTAGGGTGTTGAAAGACTTCTTACAACACCTAAAAGTACAATTATTTTAGGTGATGCAGATGGTGTTGCATATGAGGATCTTTGATTTCTTGGTTGTGCTAATGCACCTGTTGCACCTACTATAAAGAGACCTTGATGGGATGGAATATATCTAGAATTACATGAATTAATAGCCTTTTCTAGAAAAGCCATTATTCCTCATACTCGCTCCTGTAGGACATGAGAAGATGTGTGGGACACTAGCCATCTTCGCATTAGTAGTGTACGTTTTCAATAGGCCTAGATGTTTGGTACTTTGATTATAGGCCAACCAAACATATTACCTTGAAACATACCTTCTTCAACTCACTTGTGCCCGACCCTATGGTGAATATTGTCCCATATGCTAACAACTCCTCTAAACCTAAAATGGAAGTTTGTAGGATCATTCTGACTACTACTTATGGGAGTTCTTTAGGATTTTCAGATGCTTTATATATACCAAGGATCAAGAAACAGTTGTTGTCAATTTCAGCATTAGGCAAGATTGGCTTGGTTGTCAATTTTTTTTTAATATTAATATCATTTTCCTTGATAGAAAACATTTTATGAAAATACATGAACATTGATAAGATTTCATCCCATGTGAATTGCAAAATCCTTGCTAATTTTTGCAATTTCTCAATAAAACCTTATATATCTATACAAAATAACTATTTTTGCAAACAAAAGAGGATGTTGGGAGACCTATCTATGAGTACTTTTCTCACTATATTTATGCTTGTTGGGACCCCAAAGTCTATGTTGAGGTAGATTTAGACTCCACCTTTTGACCATCATCAATATTGACATTAAGTGTTGAGCAATTTTAGAACAAGAAATCATCTACAACAACTTACCTGATGCTTACTCCCATTGTGGAGTTCAACGCCAAAGAATCCAAAGAATGTCCTATTCAAAAAGATGCAAATAACTGAAAGACAAATGGTGAGGAATTATCACATCCTCTAGCTAAAAGATGAAAAAATCTCCAAACCTAGATTGTCATAGAAGCCAATATGATAAAGTACTCCCACAATGTGGAAGAGGCTAAAAAGAGAAAGATGAAGACAAGGGATATGAGGAAGCGTGAGGAAGCTTCTAATGGGAGAATCATAGCATCCACAAAAATACTCAATGTTTGAGAAGGATATCAACATGTTGGACTTTTTGAAAATTTTTAGTTGGATAGAAGAATTTATACTTTCAAAAGGAAAAATTCATCACAAGAATATTCCACCAATAAAGAACAAAACCAATAAAGTGAAAGCTCCACTATTGGTTCCAATATTTTGGACACCTACACCAACAAATTATGTAGCATGAAAGAGAAGACTAGGTTTTTCCTTCCCTTCCCATGGAAGGGTGCCATTAATGGTCAGCTTCCTATAGCGAGAGAGCCATCGTAGAAAAAGCCAGTGCATGTTGTTCTAGTAAGAACAAAGACAAACACTAGTCATGGACTAACCCTTCATGTCAATATTTATGCTCTCTCTTTCAACCTTCTAGGGCTCTTGGGCTCCTCTTGAATGACAGCAATTAGTCAATGTATGATGGACAATATGTTCAACCCTAGTTTCATCTGCCTCCAAGGGGTCCAAATTGGAGGTGACGACCTTATGAAAAGATTGAAAGCTATCTCTTCTCTTCACTATTGGATCTCCGCTTGCCATTTTAGGGGTAGTTGTAGTGTGGTTTTCAGTTAGAATCAAATCCTTTTGTCAATAATTGTTGAACTTGTTCATGATTCTAATCATAGGTGGGTTTCCATAAAACTGAGAGAGCCCCTTCCCTTGTCAGTGGGGTTCACATCATCATCATGATGCCCATGGTTTGATGTATCTAAAGAGGCATCATGGGTAGTGGGGTCACTACACTCTAATGAGCGATATCATCCCTCCTATGTCTATCCATCCACCTCATGCATATCGGCTTCTCCATAATACTCCTATATTACATATTAGAAACATAAATAAGTAAAAGCTATAAAACATCACTAAAAAATAAACTATATCAAATTTAATAATACTCATGAAATCATATGCATGCTCTCTTATTTCCTCACTCACACTTGGATATCCAAAGTATGTAGCATATTCAATCTCCTTCTTCGTAGGATTATGAACATAATCCTTACACTTCATTCAAACAAATAAAAAAGGTCAACTATTAGTGTATTAAATAAAATAAAAAATATAATTTCAATAGTACATGTACTTACAAATGTAGCAAAAAAACCATCACACCCCATTTAGCCTAAGTGAGATGTATGAATTCCTTCAATTCTCCTTTTTGTAGCAGTATGTGTGTATATGTTAGAACAGAAGTACAAAGATTCATTGTAAAATATTTATAAAAAAACATGAGATTTATAACTCACATTAATATAAACTATTTGACATACATTTTTTTGAGGAAATGTTTCCTATAGATGTAGCTTTTCGTGAAAATATTGACACATCTCAAGTTATATGTCAAGACTTCTCTTATATCTTTATATGGAAAAATACCACTTGTTATTTTAATCTCATACAAAACAAAGGATCAGTTTACAAAGACAAACTTTAAGTTCATAAACATGCATACACACACATAAACACATACACACATACATATACACACAAACATTCACTTACACATACATACATACACTTACACATACATATCTACACATACATGCACATAAGAATACATGCACATACACACACATATAAATATGTACACATACACATACAGAGACACATACACAAACACATACAAATATATACCCACACATGCATATACACACACAACTACACACACATATACACGTAGTAGAGGCACACATATACATACACATACATACACACACCCACACATACAAACACACCCATACGCATGAACATACACATAGATGTACATATGTACACATACAACTGCACACACATGTACACCCATACAAACACATATACATACTTTCACATACATACTCCTACACACATACAAACACATACACACATACATAACACACACACATATATACACGCATACACATAGATGCACACACATACACAAGCACATAAATACAAACATATGCACACACATTCACATGCACATACATATAGACACATGCACATACATACACATAGATATACACATATACACACATACACATACACACATATACACACACATACACACATGCATACACACATACACATGCACACACATTTACAAACATACATACACAAACATGCACACACATGCATATACATACACATATACACAAACATATACACACACATTCACACACCTCCACACACACATATACACACCTACATACATAAAAAAAACAATTGGATCAGAAAAAAATAAAGTTTTAATTTATAGACATGCATACGGATGTGTATGTGTGCATGCACTTTGCATGTGTGAATGTATGTATGTGTCTATGTGTGAATGTGTTCTTTTGTGATTGTGTATGTGTATTTATATGTCACAACATGTATCTGTGTATATGTGAATATGTATGTATGTGTAAATGTTTACATGTAATCATGTATTTATGTATACAATGTAATGATTACTATTTAATACCTTTTTCTGATACACAATCATACTATGATAAATCAGAGGTAACTCCACCATCTTCTCATGACTATGGAGGGTCTTCTTATTCTAAGTATATTTAACTTTTAGTTCTAATATTTTATAGATACATAGATGGATGATATTTTTTTATTGTTATATTATAATCCGATTTTGATCAATTAAAGGAAACTCCACCCACTTCTACCTATGCAGTGGCTTCATGTGTGTCATCTGATAGGAGCTATGATGATTTTTACTATCAAGAGCATATTATATGTTGGTGCTATCTCTGCTATCACATGTATCAAAGACCATGTTTGGAATAAAATGAACATGAGGTAGAGTATGGTATTTTGGAGCATGTGCCACCACTTGATAGATGCAATAATGCTTGGGTATGTATGGATTCCATAAATTAGTGTCATTATTTTATTTAAAAATCATATGTACAAAAGAAAATTAGACAAGAATATTTACTCAATAATGATGATGATGATGATGAACATTCTACTAATAATGCTAATATTCCTTGTACACATCATGGACATGCCATTTATCAATTACAAATTGAGGTTTCTCAAGATCTGCTACCTCTTTGTTTACGGACTAAAGTATCTAGGTATTATCCATTACCAACTCATAAACCTCCTCTAGTACAAACATATGATAGAAGAAGATATGGAGGAAAGCATAGAGCAGAACTTCCTTTGGATAGAGAGGTTTTTAACCTTCGATAATTTCTGTATGATTGCTCCCTCCCCTACCACTAGTGCTGGTCATGGTCTTTTTTATTGTAGAGGATATGTATGTGCCTACAAACTCAAAAGTCACTTTTACGTAATTGTGTGGTCTTATATATAGATGGTGATATTGGCATCGACTTACCCATTATATTTAATGCATGAATACTTATGGATTATGTCTCAATGCATCTTCTCTTGCTAGTAGAGAGATTTTACACATGAAAGACCTCAAACTCATAGAGAGAAACTAGGTTTAATATATAATAGTCAAGATAATAATATTTCATTGAATAATTGCACATTTAAAGAGTCTAAAAATATTCATGAGTCACTATAGATGAGTAAAGATGTACCAAGATACCTTTTTGTCAATGCTACTACTTCTGTATGGGCTAGGGATAAAATACTAGTGATTTTTAAATGGTGTATACCTCTAAGATCATCTTTTAGTGAGCAGTAGAAATGGAGAATACATGAACCATTTCTCCATGTTAGAAGCTGGCACTAATACATGGAAGTTGGCTCTAAGCATTCCACATGTCCTACATTAAGACATGAACCATTTCTCAATTTTAAAAGCTGGTAGTAATACATGGCAACTAGCTTAGAGTGTTCCAAACGTTTTAGAGAGCATTAGAGATCGAGAGTCGCATTCTCTCTGTCCTCCATGAAAACATGAACCGTTTTCCCATGTTAAAAGCTATGAAAGTGTTTGAATTTTATATCTCTCTTAATTGGATATGGTGTTATAACTCGTCTAGCATTAGATGGAACCTTGTTTGTAGGGACTTGTGGCATGCTCTCATTGAGAAAGAAAAAATCCATTCTTATGTCACTAATCCTCCATAATGGAATTTGCACCAATGCCAAAGTTAATAAAATCTATGGGGCCCTCATTGGTGTAAGCATTGTGTTTGAGGCAGAGAGGACTTGACCATATCTTCTTCTAGAAGCTACCCAATCTTGCAATCTCTTAGTAGGATTCTGAGCTCACAAAAGGAAATCAAGTTGAAACGAGCATTACTTGGAGAAACAACTAGTTTCTCTACTGCTTTGTGGAACATCATAATAGGGGAAGCATTAATTCTAGAAGATATGTAAAGTAAGATGTGTATTCTACTTTGATGCCCATTGAAAGGTGTGATCGATTGAGAAATCCCTCTACATGTTAGGTAGAAGAATATGTAATTTTAAAAAATATCTACTCGTCAGACAACATTGGATGTTTTTCTTGGAAAAGAATAAGATTAAAACAAAGTTGGTCACTCATGAGGGTAACCAAAAATCATTAACCTTATGAGTAACTCTCTTTAAAAAATTTACCACCCATCCAATCTTAGGAATCATACCATTTTTGGGCCATCATAGCTATCGTGTCTTCGGGCCATCCTATCCATGCTTTGTGGGATACAAAGATCCCAAGGACACTATGCCCATTCAGCGTATAATTGTTCTTATATTAATTCAATCATGGTAGAGTAGCCTTCATCCAAGCTTCCTTTTGACATTGATAAAAGCTAAGGTGAGACCAAGAATCTACATTGAATGAACAATTTGTCTTCCTATCTTGGGTTGTAATGAAAACTCTAGTTAATACAAACCTTTTTCAAAGAGCAATACTTATTTATTAGTATTGACACTATGAACAATACAATATGAAAAATTAACATACATATTTAAATGTGTTTTAAGTTTATTTTTCATTCATGCATGCAATAGAGAATAACATACACAGTGAAGCCTTCTTCATGAGCACGCAGGTCAAGAAGGAAGCCCAAAAAGGGAAGCAATAAAAAACCACTATGTCCATGCAGAAGGACATTGCAAGAAGAGCAAAGAGGTTAATAATATAGTAGGAAACATAACACCTATCAAGTTTTTCTTTAGAGAGATTTGTGCCTCTCTAAAGGCTCATACATGAGTAACCCTACTAGTTCTAGAATTTTTTCAAGTCTAAGTGAAGCTGAAGAGGATCCTAGTGGTATGTTTTGTCCTTACCAAGTGGAACACTTCTTTGCCCCCATTGATCAACAATCAATGGGAGCATGTTGAAGTCATCCGAGAGAATCAAACAGCATTGAAGGTAATCTAGAGATTTGCATGTTTTAGCTCTTTCAAGTGAAGCATTTAGAGTACAAGAAAACCCCACGGACAAGGGAATGGCCCTCTGCATTTGATGACATCCCACCTATGGTTAGAATCCAGAACAAGTTCAACAATTGTTGAAGAAAGCATTTGATTTTAACTAGCAACCACACTACCACTACCCCTAAAATGGTAAGTGGAGATCCAATAGTGAAGAGAAGAGATAACCTTCAATCTTTTTATAAGGTCATCACCTCCAATTTGGACCCCATGGAGGCATATAAAACTAGGGTTGAGCTTGATTTCCTTCATACATTGATTAATTTCCGTCACTCAAGAGGAGGCCAAGAGCCCTAGAAGGTTGAACGAGAGAGCTTAAAACATCGAATTGAAGGTGTAGTCCATAACTAGGGTTTGCCTTTCTTCTTACTAGAATAATGTTTAGTGGTTTTTTTAATGATGGTTCTCTAGCTATAGGACGCTAACCATTAATGGCGCCCTTCCATGGGAAGGGAAGGAAAAACCTAGTCTCTCTTTCATGCTTCACAATTTGTTAGTGTAGGTGTCCAAAATAGTGGAACCAATAATAGAGTTGTCACCTTATCGGTTTTGTTTTTTATTGGTGGAATATTATTCTAATGACTTTTCCCTTTTGAAGCTTCAATTTCTTCTATCCGATTGTAACTTTTCAAGAAGTCAAACATGTTGATCTCCTTCTCAAGCGTTGATTCTTGTGGATGCTATGATTCTCCCATTAGAGGCTTCCTCAGGCTTCTTCATGTACCTTGTCTTCATCTTTTGCAGCCTCTTCCACATTATGGGACTACTTTATCATATTGGCTTCTATAACAATCTAGGTTTGGAGAGTTTTCATCTTTTATCTAGAGGATGTAATACTTCCTCACAAATTGGCTTTCAGTAATACTTCCACAAGGAGCGCACAAGATTCAAACCTTTAGGTGAAACGAGAATTGGGGAGAATAATAGGATAAGGAGGCCCAAGTCCTTCCAACCAAGGATGCTCACCAGTATAATCACGTTCTTGTTCCTAAAAATGAGCTTGGCCCAAGAGGTCTCACAGTTGCACCAAGCCCTGATGATCCATTTTGTTGCCAACTTGTCAACCATGCCTTCAATATTCATAATGCCCAGTTCCCCACAATCTTTGGGTGATGCAAGTACACCATCTGATTTTGGGAGCCCCTCTTATGTTATGGTCCCCCGTCCAGAGAAAGTTTCTATAGATTCTTTCCAATCTGCGAAGTCCTTGATCTTTCCATCTCTCACAAGAGAAAGTAAATGGTCGAGGAGACCACTTACTTTGGTATGGAGTTAACTTTTCATAATTATTAATGAAATCACAATGAGGTTTGCTTTCAATGAAAAGTAACAATAAAAGCATCAGGGTTTGGTTAAGGAAGTCTTAATTGATGACTATATGCGCAACTATATGTTGTTGTTCACATTTTCCGAAGTTAGAATAAACTTGTGTGTAGCACAACTTCAAAGTGAGATCCGCATGCATACACACATACTTTTTCATATATATATATATATATATATATATATATATATATATATATATATATATATATATATATATATATATATATATATATATATATATATATATATATATATATATATATATATATATATATAAGTCTGCACTATAAACTATCAAAATGACAAATTATGTAAATGAACGAGTGCTTTTAAATATGGTTTCATGTGTTTATTTAGAGATTTACATATGTCGAATTAGCAGAGGACATTTATAAAGTTTTACGAAGCTAGTACTGGAGTTCCTGTCATACAATTAGTTTGAAGTTGCTCTATCATGATTTTGAATGTTATGATTCTCCTATTGCTTTATATAATTGAATTCTCTCGTTCACATACATCTACGAGCAATATTTTTGATTGTCATATATATAGCTGAAATTATTTTTGTACATGACTTTGTTTGCTCCCTAGCCCACTAAACTTCTTCTAACTTCAAAAATGACCTCCTTTCCCGTTGTGGAAGAATCACGAGATCCATCAATTAAGCTGCGAAATGAACTACTAAAATAGTTTTCTAAATACTTGTACCCCCTTGTTCACATGTGTTTCTACATGCTATCGAATTGTGACCTTGTCATGTTTTTCACCCTCCTTTCAAGGAGCATTCGTAAATACTCGAGAATAGGAGGGGTTTCGATCAACGCTTTATTTTCTACCTGACACACAAGAACAAAGATTTCTCAGTCTTCTTCAAAGAACTAGAATATGTGTAGAGAGAGACAGAGAGAGGTTTATTATCCATATAAAAAGGCATTTTTTGACAAAAGAGAGAGAGAATGTAGTAGCCCCTTTGGGCAGTCAATGGAGTGTTAGAAAAACAACTCATTACCTGGATAAATTTTAAAAATCGAAACCTTGAAACCCTAGAAGAGCAGATGCTAATTCTAGCAGATGCTAATGAGATAGTTAGTACCACATGAAATTTTGAAAAGAAAAATGTGCCAAATTTCTTTAAGGTATTTGGGTCCTCTTTCCAAACTCGAAAGTACTTTATTTGTATGAGGTGGGAGATTTCATGATTTACATTGTGTTAGCGTTTAGAATGAACATGTATTTTGAGGCACCTAGAGCACTATCCATGTGATACCTCGTTTCTACTTCACCTTCCTTTTGGAGAACCTTGGGGCATACTTGGTGAACCTGACGTAAAAAGAGGGGCTACGTAAATAATTGAGATGATGAATGTAAATATTTCTCTTTTAATTCAACATGGAAAAGTTTCTAGCTCAATTCGTATGAATTCAACAAGATGACAAATGATGAACTCTATCAGTCCCTTCATGAACCAATAATCAAATAATGTGAATTTTTCAATAAAAAGGATCTTATCAAGTGTTTCAAATGTTACAAGCTCCAAGGAAAATACTTAAGCATTGTTATCATGCCAATGACACACTAGCTGTCTGAATTGTACTTATATAATGAGTTTACCCAATAAATGATACATGGTCAATACAAAGCTACACTCTTCAAGATGTCCATGCTTGCGGATGTTGATAAAGTGACATGAAAAATGTTTCTAAAGTAGGACCATAATCTCAAAGAACAAATGATTTTAGAAATCGAAAGGGAATTTGAGCAATAGTTCAAAGAAATACCTCAGCATGATTGAAAAACTATACATCATGAGAAAGTGTCATTATTTTTGCAGGAAATGAATGCTAAAACCTAAGAGGAATTAGTTTCACTCTTGTAAGACATCGATTTTGAGTCAAATCTCATTGAAGATTGGAAGCTTGTCCAACAATCTTTTAGAAGATATGTGAAGAAGAAGTAAACGATGGAAAATGTCATGAATGATTGCAAAATAGATCTTCATGAAGAGGAAAAAGATGTATAAACTCCTTGCATTTTTATAGCTTTGGACCGTAAAACCCCGGAATGCAAATGAAAGCCCACTTATGCTTAAAGAAACTACGCATGGAATTCAGGTACAGAATTATGATGAAAATCAACAAGAAGAACACAAAGAATTGAATGTTCAAACTACTAAAACCATAGATCACCCGTGAATATGAATGATATAACTTATAAAGCTCCAAGTTGGAAGGAGCCTATAGACATCTTGACGATGATTAGATTTTTAAATGTAATAAATGCGCCAACTCCAAATATTGGAATATCAAAGAGATAGATAGAAACCTAATAAAATCAAATCAAACAATCACCAGACATAAATCGAAGCACAATACACCAAACAACTACAAGCAATCAAGTTAACGTTCTCCTGCCATAGTAAGGTGCTCACATTAGATGGAGGATGATCAAATAAATAAAGAATTGCGTCAATATGTAGATCGAGAATTAAAGGTTATTCACAATCTTCGAAGTCAAGAGATAGAAACAAAAGATTATGTATTAAAAGAAAAAAAAGTTTGACCATGTGAAAATCAAGTTCAAGAAACTTCCTTAAGTGATAATGCCAATCAAGTCTTCGCTGATGATTTGATGCAGGAAAATAATAATTTTTCTTTGCAAATGCATGATACGGATACATCTTGTTACCTAATGAGTACCTTTCATGATGAAGATCTAATAATACGTGAAACATGCATTTCATAATACGTGAAACATGCATAATGAAGCTACAAATGAGCATGACGCTATGTCTAACGATATGTGAATAGAAAAAACGATGGAGATTGTTATGTATGTAAATGGTATGACAGTACATATGCATGAAGAGATACAAGTAAGCAACCGTATTCATGAGAAAGTGATATACCAAGGATTGAATCTTGTAATAATGATATGTATGTGGATGATGATAAGCATGATTTTTATATGGTGAAAGTAAGTGACGGCATGCAAAGAAGTGAGATCATGAATAAAAATGAAGATTTGAAAATGGATGAGGGTACACATGAGCATGATAATATGAAGGAGACTATTGATTCACAAATCCTTTACTCCAGGCAATAAGAATGATGAAACACTAGTGGATGAACCCAAAAAAGCAAAAGATGATATCCAAAAAGAGAGAGAATTGTTTGTACATGATGATATGCATGCACATGTTGATACACAACTAGACAATAACATGCAAGTGATTGGATTTATTAGTGCTTTGAAAATTCGAAATACATACCCGTATGATTCATTTGAAAGGATAATGTACAAAAGATGCTCTCCTTGGATGCTCTCTTCATCGAATCAACAATTCTCCACAACATATTTATACAAATGTATGCCTTAAAGGATGATAACCAAATGAAATGTCTTGTTTCTATACTTAATATATGGAAAATCGAGTGCAAAGGTGACTTTTCCAAAAGCATGGCTTCTTCAAATGGCACCTAGTGAAAGAAGCTGATGAAAAGAATTGGGATTAAGGAGCTTCAAAACCTAAATACTTAGAAAGATTTGTTCTATAAATATGTTATGAATAAACAAAAAATCTACTTGAAACTGATTTTGAATTGAAATTGTGAAAGGACACAATATTCAAAGGATGTACACTCAACCCAACTACCTAGTCGAACTGAGTATAGGAAGAATAAGAATTTTATTTCATTTATGTTTTGAGAAAATCTGATAGATGAAAAGTGGTTTCTTTTACATCTTTGATTCTACGTATCAATCCAAAATAAAAAAGAGATAGTCACCAATCCATCATTGCATAAGTAAATAAATAAACAGATAGAATCCTTCTAACTATAAATTCTCTTATCAAACATTGATGGATATTTGTTTCTTGTTTATCGTAAGTGCATGAATGGAATATACTGGACAACAAAACATTACAGTGAACTTTTTTAGATGAGGGTAGATTTTTAACATACATGTGTCTTTGCAATTTCATGAGGGCTGGAATGACTAATGGCTTAGTAGAGACAACATGAGACAAGATCTTTGTAAAGGATATCAATGAAACAGGCGATTGTATATACCGGTGCACATGAATGTTTAAAGTTTTATATGATGCCCTCAATCCTGCACTTATTGTTATGCTCGAACCTTCCTCCTGATCTCATCGTGGTTGCACTTCATTGTAACACTACATTCTCCATATATCCAGCTAGCCTTAAAGATAAATAAAAAAGGAATAAATTTAAAATAAAAAGAAAATCAAACAAAATAAAAAAGCAAAATCAATAGAAAGAGTTAAGCTGAAGAGAGGTTTAGATGCTACATGGGGGTGAACCAAAAATTTAAAATTAAAGGAAAATAAAAAAGAAAATGGAAATATAAAAGATATATATAGTGCCTATAGGATGAGAGGGGCTAAAAATGGACTTGGGTTCGATTTTATTGTCTGTGTAGTAGGGATTGGTGAATGCATGAGTTGGAAATAGTTGTTTGAACTGAAAAGGTTCATGGAATTTAATTTTATGTTCAGTCACATTAGTTGTGCCTAGAATCTAATGTATCTACTTGTATTGAATGCTCATATGCATATAACTATTTTTTTAGTTAAAAGAAATACAATTGTTTAGAATGGTTTGATGGTCCTTTGTGTTTGTTATGCAGAAAAGATGGTGCATCCAAAGCATGCACATGTTCAAAGCGGGGGAAAGGGGGGGATGTCAGTGTAATTTGCATTGGAAGCATGAAAGCTTGAGCTTGGTGATCTCTAAAGCTTGACTGTGTCCTTCATTATGATTATGGATTCAAGATAAGTATTAGATTTTCATTATCTATTTGATTTGTTGGGTCTGCTTGTTTATACTTGCAAAAAATTCATTTGAAGGTATGTCGATGTGCATGGTCACATGTGTGTTGATAAATGCATTTCTTGCACTCATTAACACCCATTTGAAGGGCACTTCACGAGACTCCTGGGGACCTCAAACCCCCTCTCCCACCATAGAAGGGACTGTATGGCAGCCATATCTAGGGTTTCCCCCCACAGGATACCACCCAACCTTCACTCTCTGCTTCATGCCTCTATCTCTGAAGCCGAAATCATTGAGGTCATCGATGCCCTCCCCTCAGGTAAAAGCCCGGGCCCCGACGGGCTCACTAATGAGTTCTTCAAATCCTTCAAGTTGGTGGTTGCCACCCCTCTCCGTTTGGTTTGGCAAGAGGCACTCAAGTTTGGCGCGCTTCCTTCTTGCCTCAACAAAGGCATTATCAAGCTAGTACACAAAAAAGGGGAAAAGAACAGAATAGAGAATTGGCGTCCCATTACAATGCTCCAAACAGGATACAATATCATCGCCAAAGTCATTGCCAACAGAATCTCTTGCCACTTGAGAGCGTGGTTAAGCGAGGACCAAAAAGGTTTCATCAAAGGAAGGTCAATTTTGGAAACCATAATAGATATCTGGGAAGGTCTTGAATTTGCAAATGAGTCTAAACAAGATGTGGTTTTCCTCAAGATCGACTTTGATAAAGCCTACGATAGGCTAGAATGGGACTATATTCTTCAGTCGCTACAGGATCTTGGATGTAGTCAGAAATTCACCAAGATGATCGCGACCCTTCTCGGAAACGCATCGACCCAAATTAACATTAATGGAAATCTTTCAAAGGTGATCAAACTTAGAAGATCTATCAGACAAGGGTGCCCACTGGCTCCCCTTCTCTTTGCCATTGCCACGGAAGGTCTTAGCAGGTTGGTGGAGCATCAGGTGGAAGCTGGTAACATTAAAGGCCTTCGTTTGTGCTACATGATTAAAGTTAATATGCTAGCTTTTTCTATATAAAGTGGTTTATAATGTTTATAGAATTAATTTGATTGATGTTATATACCTTATAGAATTAACATAACCTATTTTTTTAGGATGAATTTTTATTCTTGAGAGAGTGGAATATGGTTATTCAATGAAATGTTGATATTGTTAGTGGTATGTGAGATAGGTACAGAACTTATTGGATCAAAGACATGAAGCATATGTGTGTGATACTATATGATGGTTTTGGAAATAAAACACCAACCATTTTAGTGTTCTTATGCATCAATATCATATAGAAGGCTTGTATAGTTTATAAATTTATAATGAGCACCCTATATTGAAGTAAATTTCTTATTAAAAAAATGATTTTTCTAATTCCCAAGACTTCTCTTAAATGATTATGTGACTTTAAGTAAACATTAGAAAAATGATTCCAGTATGGGGAAAATTTTTCTTATGGAGATATTTCTTTATTTTGATATATAAGTCTGCAAAAAAAAATAGGTTT
This sequence comes from Ceratopteris richardii, assembly GCA_020310875.1. Taxonomy (NCBI): domain Eukaryota; kingdom Viridiplantae; phylum Streptophyta; class Polypodiopsida; order Polypodiales; family Pteridaceae; genus Ceratopteris; species Ceratopteris richardii. The sequence goes on along the minus strand of CM035430.1, from coordinate 6,827,487 downwards.
TGTTAACCATGTTCAATCATTTTTATAATTTGAGTTATCAAAAAAGGTTATTTTCCAAATATATATATTTTTATGGAACTTCTAGGTATATGTGTGTATGGGGCTTGAAGTTTTTTTGAAATTTTTATTTTATTGATATGCATGACTTATTGTTTGTGAGAAAAAAAGGACACTATAGTGTCCTGTTTTGGTACAACACTAGTGTTAATATTTTATAACGGGTTTTAGGAAAAGAAAGTAAGCCATTTTCTAAAAGTTTTGGGGGCTTGGTTTTCCTCGCTTCTTTCTTCTACTTCCAACTCCCTCTTGTCTTCAGTCCTCTTCAATCTTTTGCAAGACTCTCCCCCTCTTAGTCTGTGTTGTACTTTGATAAGCTTTATGCACATTTTCCTAACATTCAACAAGTGGTTGAGATGGTCCGATTGACTTCCAAGAAAGAACCTTCAACAGAGTTGTTTGTGCATCGCAAAGCTTGCTTATAATTGCTTTTCTCCACTCATAAGGGCTTGTTGTCCTCTTTCCTCTCTTGCCAACTTGTTCCCCTCTACCCTGATGTTGTAATTTCCCTCTATATACTTCTTTTAGTTGTGCGCCGCCAGTGGTCGAGGAAGGATTCAAGACTTGGAGACTATTGTAACCTTGTATGAGCATCAATACGCTCCTTTCGTTTCCTGCTTCATAATTCTTTACTTCATCCATTGCGGTGTGTTGTATTATTGTGTTGGCCATGCATGCCACCACTAGCTGGAATTACATCCATAACTTGGAGGGTGGTGCTTCAAAGGTACTCTTTGTATTTCTTTGTTCACAACCTCAAGGAGCTCTTACATTCCTTCACCCTTTGTCTTATTTTAGCCTGATGTGTGCCCCTACAATGCTTTGGGCAGAGTGCAAAGCTTAATGTCTTCTTTTCTTTTTTTATTTTCTTTTTCTTTTCCATTTAGTTATCTCTCCCTCCACATGCCCCTCCTCCTGAACTTTGTCATCCCTGATAGGCTTTTCCTAGTGGTGTTTGGTAGGTTTGGTATACTCTTTGCTCCCTTTCATTCATCAGGTTGACTTCTATGATGACGAACTCTTTTAAATGAGCTAATTTTACTCCATCAGTTGATGCTCTACAAAAAGAATGAGCTCATATATGATGAGTCTAGCATTTAAATTTGTGGACATATTCAAGAATATCTCCAACTCCATTTCAAAAAACCCTATGATGAAAGCCTCTTTAAAGTTTTGGAGGTATGGAATTGGGAAAAACAAAAGTCTAGAGTAATATGCCATAATACTTAGTCTACTTCGCATTACGGAGAGATAAAAAATGAGAGCATTTGTTATTTGGTTAATGCGATATAGTTCAAAAGGTTTACTCTGGATGCTTGAAGACTTTGAGTATTGTGAGTATCATGCTGATTGTCTTATTTGTAAGCTTGATTGCTAAACCGAATACATGAATGTGTCAAGATAGCCAAACTTCTATGGTTATAATTATATATTCTTTGATGGGTAAATAGTTATGTGGTGAGCTTGGTAATAATGGAAAATTGAGCCACTAAATATCCATATTACAATTTCGTTGGTCTTCCCAAAACTGTGTCCATGGTCGGCATTTGGGCACTAGACAAAATGATAGATTGATTTAAACTCTATACGATGCCTCCTACCAATGCAGTTGCAAAGTAGGATTGTTTTTCTAAAAATGACTTCCTCAAGACAAGATCGACAACATCAAATTCTTCTTGTGTATAGTTCAAAGTTTTTACCTTGAAGTTCTTATCCTAGTCTAGATCCTACTCGATAGCCCTTTTTATGTACCCACATCTCTATTCTTTCATGATGCCATATGGTACATTTAAGGGATTTATTATGTGATCTTAATCTTTGCTTCCTTCATAACTCACACCACTGCCTCTTCCAAATTTCGTGTCATGCAAGACACCAATAGAGCTCTTTCCTTTTGATCTAGCTCTGCAATATATGGCATGGGAATGTATTCATGATCTTGTATTAGAGATGAAACTATGAGGGGAAAAGAGGACGTACCTCAATATCTTGAGTAGCTAGATTGATGTCTTGCACTAGTAGAGTCCCCATGTTTGTTTGTTGAGAAACATTGTAATTTTGAAACTTTAGGAGCCACTCTTGCAAAGTAGCTATGATATGATCTCTATCTTTGTTTTGCTACTATATCTCTTTTAGCTCTATTTCTATTTTTCTCTTGCTCTCACATATGACCTTGAGTTGATTGGCATCTTGGCACTTCTTAGTGTATTTACTAATTGCTTTGTTCAAATTTCTTCTTAGCTCCATCATGCTTGGAGCACACTTTGATTGCAATTGTTCAGGTAATGCTTCTTCTATCTTCAACTGATCTACATATGTTTCTAATTGTGTCTTATGGCTTTTTAGTTCTTCATTAAGAGACATCAATGCATCTACTAGTTTATTCACCAATTAGAAAGTCATTAATTCCTTATTTCTAAGACTTAGCAAGACTTCCTCATCCATGTAGCCTTTGATTTGCATCTCAAATATTTTTGTTCTAGTAGAGAGATCTACCTTTTTCACTTTCAATTGTACATACTTCTTTTGTAGTTTTGTATTCTCAATCTACAATTTATCTAATGCTTGATTGATTTCTTCAAGTTTCGAATGTAAGGTAGCATTTTCATTTCTTAATGTATCATTTTTTTCTTTTTTGTACGTTTAGTTCTTCTTTAACTTTGTCAAGATCTGCTTGGGTATTTAGTACCTGATATGAGAGTTGTTTACTTAAGGCTTTCAATTGCTATTTCTCTACATGAGCATGTTCATATTCTTTATCAGCCTCTAGTAGTTGTTTTTGGGTGTCCATGACACTTTGAATCACATGGATAATGGCCAGTTTTAGTCATGTCATGTCCACATTCAATCATATTGGTATGGTAGGAATTTTTCCTATTTGAACATCCTTTCGTTTTACCATATGTATTGTCTCATTAAATGGCTGCCAAATTCGTTAATGAACTTTTGGCTCAAGTACTTTCTTTGGAGCTGCTTTAGAGCTGCTTCTTGCATGGTGCACATCCATAGGAGATGTTTTTGCCATGACTCTAATTGTAACAATAGGCACTTGAGTTTGAGTCTCTCCTTGTCTTTGTTCTTCTACTTTGAGATGGACCGAAGCATTTACACCTTCCAAGTTTGCTTCTAGAATTCGTAACTTTGTGGTATCCTTTATTTGAATAGTGAATTCTTTGTCTCATCTTGGTGTCAAGAGGACTTCTTTGCCAACTTCTTTTTTCTCACTTTCTAGTTATTAGCATACTCATCCATTAACTGATCCAACTCATCCCATCAATCTTCATCATTTATTTCCTGTTGACCTACCATCATTATTCTTTGATTCTAAACCTCAGCTTGAATTCTCTAAGCCAAACTCCTTATATTGACTCATCTTTGATAGTCTCTTGCCTACCTATTTCTTTCCTTTGGACTTACTCATTTGTCAATAGTGGTGACCATGAACATTAAGACTTTCCATATGTGTATGTGTCATCTATATGCTTGTTCTAACTATGCTTCTATATCTGGTGGTGGTTGAGCCAGAGTTAATGTGGGTACTGTAAGGACTCTTTTTTCTAGAGGCATATTAGATACTTCTTTCAACTCCCTCATTCTTTTGGATCTTCTCATTATGCATTGCAAACTAGCTCTTGCCTCATCAATTACCACTATGCCACGTTTCTGCTTAGGTACTATAGCTGATTTGACATATCTTGCCATTTCCAAAGTTGATGGCATTTCCCATATGTACTCTTGTATATCCAAGGCATTATATATCAAAGTCGTTAATGTAGTGCTACCATTCAGGAACTTCTTGATGTCCTATTACTCCTTAGCTTCCAACAACCTTTCTTGTACATAAGGGATCACATTAATTTAATTGCCTATTTGTTTCACTACATGAGATAATCACTGAACTATGATTTTTTGTGGGGATGTGTATTTGTGCATATTTCAAAAGCAAAAATGTTGATGTGCCAAGCCCACTTCCTCTTCTATGTCTATTTGGTTGATATCCACAAAGGTTTGCATTTTTGCTTTGTGACTTTCATCATTGAAGTCCACAATACTATCTTTTACCCCTCTGAATGCTTCTTTAATCAATTCATGTGTGAAGGGAATGGTTCTCCAATTGCCTTGTAAGTCCCTTACTCTTGCTTTTAGCACAGATGGCTTATTGTTTGTAGAATGTAAAGTATTTATCACTTGAGTGCATCTTGTGAAATTAGGATTATAAATGGGAAGCTTCAAGTACGTTTTGATTCCAGCCTTCATCCATGTTTTGATAATGGGCATGTTATGTAGAATTTAGAAGTCTTGAATTATCACTAGGAATTGATGGTCATAATCCATAATTCATACTCTTATTAAGAAAAGGTGATCATCGGCTAGTTTGTCATCCTTGAAAATAGTGACCACGAGCTTTAACTACATAGTCCAATGGAAACTCATTAACTTCAACTGGGTGCCTTCCTTTAGAGTCTTTTGAAGCCATCTAGACTTTAATCCACAATTCAATCAGACGGTATACAACCTTTATGTTTCGTGGTGCTCATGCATTTGATATATATCCTTTATGTGAGTCTCCTTCACATAAATGGAGTAATTCATGATACATGAAGATACTCTTTTTTTGTGAAATGAAACATAAAATTATTAGTAATAGCCAAAGAAAAATGTTAGTTTTAGTCAGTAGAAATCCTATACTATAATAGTATAAGTGAAGATATACTTCCTTGGAAGGAAATGTGCACCACTAGATAGTTTAAAGAATCCATGTACTGAACGTGAATCCTTATAGTGTGGCCCTATTGTGCATACTCCAGGTGCATTGAGATCATCATGAATACAATCCGAAAACTTCTTTTCTATCTCGCGTTTCACTTGAGCTTCCTTTGGTTTCTAGATTAGACGTGTTCTCATATTCTCCTTTGTATCTTTCTTCAAGGTTGGTTGGCATGGTCTTTATGCTATGTCTTTTGTTTTCACCTACAAGATGTAGTTGCATTCATTATGTTTCTTCCTTAGTTTTTTGGGCCTTCTTCATCCTTGATTAATTCGAGTTTTTGGTGTAGCCTTTGATTTCAACTTGATTGCATCATTGAATGATTTAATTTCTTCTTTGGCTTCCTCCATTGTCCTCTTTGGTATCCATATTTGCTTTTGTCATCTTTGAGCTTCAATGCATTGCTTGGGTATCCATACTTTAATTGTCTCTAAGATAGTCATTGATTCTCTTTCTTCCTTGAATGAATTCCTTTATTTAAGGTTTTTTGGTTGTGATTGTTGCCCCTTGCATTTATACTCCCGAAGTTGATCTTTGTGAGTCCATATCTATTTGATTCTATCATTTGACTTCTAGCGAGTCCTCCTTGATGAAAAATTTATAGATCGCTCTCTACATTCCTCTCTAGAACTAATGACTTCATTGTCACTCTCTGAATTGTTGTTCTTGAGAAGGAGGGTTTGGTTGAATCACATGTAGTAGAACAAGATTTTCGTTGCCACTTAAGGTAGTTTGAGAAATAGAATTCTTGGATAAAGAAGACCTCTAGGGCATGTGTACTTGGCTTTGATACATTAGGGTTTTCCATTTCTACTCTTTGTAGAGGTTTTTTGTTTAGGAGACTAAACACTTCTCTATGTCCTACCTTGGTTGATATATATCCTTGAACTAAATTTATGCTAACCTTGATTTTTTATATCCAATCTTGTCCTATAACTAGTTCTTCTAGTAGATTAGAGTCTTCACAGACCAAAAGTTTTTGTTTCATCATGTTGTTTCCTAAGTGTAAGGATAAAGTTACTTATCTTAAGTGCTCGATGATCTTACCTCCAATCCCAATCATATAAGTGTTTGTAGGATTGAGCGGTAATTTCTTTACTAAAGAAGCACATACACTACTTAGGGATGCACCTATATCAATTAAAGAATCTACCAACTGATATTCCTCCTTTACAATGACTAAGTTTAAATAAGGTTGTGTTGCTTAGCTCTCCAGGGTTTTGATATTTGTGGCATGATAATTCTCCATGAGAATGTGTTCTTCACCTTGTATCATGCTTCATCAGCTTCACAATGGTACACATAGAATTTCCGAGTTGTTTCGAGAATCATTCTTAATTGTTTGCATCAAAATAGATAACTTCCATATGTGAGAGTTGTGATCTATTTTGGGAAGAGTTCTCAATGTTATGCTCAAAGCTCACAACTTGGTATGAATTGACAAGAGAGCTTTTGCACACATCTAATTGAAGTGTATACCTAACTAAAGCAAGTTATTTCAATCTGCACATTACAAAGAGAAATGAATTTAACAAGTCAAGGGGGGTCATCGTGACTTTTCAGGATCTAGAAGGTATGCAAACATAGTCAGCTTCCCATCTTCATATCTCAAAATCTACTGAACCAATCTTAATGAAAATTGATACATGAACACTAGACATGTTACTCTATCTCAAGTTAATGTATAGAAAATAAATGATTACATGTAGAGAAACTGATTCCACAAGTTCTTTGTAATGATGAAGATACTAGAGTAGATAGTGGACAAATATGTACTTAATGAAATGTATCAAAGTATGAATGCTATTACACATATGATACAGAAGGACTCTCAAATACCTACTATATTAGGGTTGCCTATCCAAAGAAAAATCCCACACACTTTTTTTTATGTAAAAGGAAGTTCAATCGAGGCCTAGTATCTCATTCTTGAAATAATAAAAGAAAAAGTGTACAGAGAAGGGCAGGTGCCCTTCGGATCCCCTACATCCCACATAGAAAGGGTAGCACCCAAAGGCACAACAATAATGATGGCCTGAAGTCAACAGGAGATTTATGTTTTAAAGAGAGTTACATCGAAGGTTTATGAACTTTTCGTCATCCGAATGGGTGGCTCACTTATTTTTTATCTTGTTATTTTGAAAGAAAAAAATCTTATGGTGTCTAAAGGGAGGGAACTTCTCACAATAAATATTGTTCTCCCTTATGTGCGAAGGGATCGTTCAATTCACCATTCTTTTAGATGTTTCCTTAAGTTGGCCACATATGTTTTATTCCATATCTTCCATAGTGCTCTCTCTCCCTTGATGGAATTACATAATTTCATGAGAAACAAGATAACATAGGGAGCTCACCCCCATGTTGTCACACTCAAAGAGGAGCACACACAGATTCAACCAAGGAAGAATGATCTTTTTCTTCTTCTTCTATTACATAAAAGAAATATACAAGAATGACCTAGGATAACAATACAACTAATGCAATATATAAAGAGTAGTACATAAGGAAAATCCTAATTTCTATGAATGAGTGATCTAGCAATAAACAAATGTGACATCACTCTCGATAGATAAATCTAGTAAAGCTCACTAAAGTATCCGTGACGTATACTGGCATGACCATTATACATGTTAGAGAAATGAAAAAGTGACATATGTTATCCTTGATCATCACATGTTGAGCTTGATATCTCAAAATTCCCCCTCAAGCTCAATGCCATGTCATGTAATCCAAGCATCTTCCAAAAATTCTTTAGCCTCTCTACCATAAGTGTTTTAGTAAAAGTATCAGTAACTTTATCATCCATCTTCACATACACAAGATGAATATCACCTACTAATACCTTTTTTTTAATGAAGTGATAATGTACCTCAGTATGCTTTGTTCTAGCATAATAAATAGGAATTTATTCTAATTGAATGCTGCTAATTTTATCACAATAAATTATGATAGGCTTATGCACTTCCACACCTAAATCTCTAAGTAGCATCTCTAGCCATGAAGCTTTGCATGTTGCCATTGCAACATCTCTGTAGTCAGCCTCTATACTTGACAAAGCAACACTGGGTTGATTCTTGCTGCTCCATGGGGCTTTTACCATTGGACAAAGAGTCAATCGCTTTTGATGTCAGCCATGATGTCACCCTTTTGAGAAGAGAGTCGAGTGGCTATCCGAAGGAGTTGAGTGAAGTGGTTGGAAATTAGTTCTCTATTCTCTTTTTCAATAGCCCAAACTACCATGTGACTATCAATCATGTATGGGATCTCTTCCTTGTGTGTCCATTTCTTAAGGAGTTTAAACATTTCTTTAACCACTTTATTTGCATTCCCCCCACCGGTCCCTAAAGTAAATCCCAAAAATTCTTTCTTTGAATTTTATCTTTATATCTGAGCTTATTTCTAATTTTCTAGAGCTCAATCTCAAGGTGTCTTGGTGCCAAGAGGGTAGCGTGGATAACCCTTTGCTTTAGAGTACCTTTGTGTTGTTTGTGTTTATGTGTATTGGTGCTAGGAGGGCGGTGTGGATCATCCCTGCTTTAAGAGTACCTTTTTGTCGTTTGTGTTTAAGTGTCTTAAGAGGGTGGCATAGATCATCCCCACTCTAAGAGTTCCATTGTATTTTTGTAAAAAGACAACCTTGACCACCCCTCCCTTGGTAGTGTCGTATGTGTTTTTTATGTGAATGATTTTGTAGGAGCATCATGTCCTTCAATTCCATTCTATATTTGTGAAATGAGGAGTGAGAAAGTGTACAAGTCAATTTGTTGAATGCCCCTCTTAGTGATTACTAATTGGTGATGTCATCGATATTGTCAAAAATAAAAAACATGATCTTTTGATGTCAAAATCCACCAATTAGAGAATTGATCCTATCATGTTGAGACTTTTAGATGCAGTGGGAGAATTGGTTTCTCCAAATTTTGAGCCAATCATGAGATATAGAAAGTCATATGGAATTTGAGGTTTTGGATGCTTTCCTTTGTCCATATATATATATATATATATATATATATATATATATATATATATATATATATATATATATATATATATATATATATATATATATATATATATATATATATATACGTGTGTGTGTGTGTGTGTGTGTTTAATAGGCTCTTGTGTAGACCTCTCCTTTATGAGACTATTTTGACATTTTTTATTCCAATGTTGACTATATTCCATAATATAATTTTTTATAGTTTTCACCAAATTTTCGTACTCAATTTGAAACATAGTTAAAAACTTATTGTAGCCAATGTTGGTCTTGATCCGTATTTTTTGAACTAACTTTAAACCCCAATGTCAAGGAATCTAGGTCAAGAACCATACCTTATGGCCTCCTCTTAAACTAAATTGGTGGATATGTAATGGTATCTTTGAATGCTTTGAAGAATTAATTGGTAAGTCCATCAACACTGGGGCTATCCATTTAATGGACATTGTCATTATAGTCAACGATTTGGATATGGGGTAATGGTTTCTCAAGCCACTATGAAATGTGAAGAGGAGAATTTTTGAGCCATCAATTCTATCCTCTAATTTGAGTTAAAAAAATAACATACAGGAATCTCTTTTAATTAGTTGAGGATGAATTTTAGATTCTTAGTCTTAGTGGCATACTCGATCCCTTTTCTGGTGTGTATCTTAGGGAAAAACTCATATATTTTCTTTTTCTTGAGTAACTTGCATATTTCTTTGGAAGATTTATCATTCTTTTCGCCCTACAACTCCGTAAAGTAAATTTGAAGACTCTTACAATTTCTTTGCTCTTCCAATCTCACTTTGCTTAAGATATTGATGAGTCTTGGTTGAAAGTTCACCTTTCTATTACTGACTTCCTTTTTGAGACCAATGCCTCCTTTCCTATCTTTTTTTTACCATCCTTATAGGTTTTCTTCGTTTAAATTAACCATGTTTTCTTCACCATTGGTATGGATCAATGTGTTAGCAAGGAGTGTAGTCTTTTTTCTCAAAAAAAAATTTAAATCGTCTTTTTTCTCAAAAGAAATTTAAATCATAAACAGTGAGAAAGTACAAGAAAATTAAGGAAAATAGCAAAGAATGTTTAAAACCATTTCGTCTCCCTCATGGGGGGCCCACTTGCTTTTTACCCTATTGGTTTCTAAAATAAACACCCTATGTTGTGAAAACGGAACTTGGAAGTATTATACAATAGGTTCTCAATTTCACTACAAATTGAGGGGAGAGAACAAAATTCTCGGCCATGTGTGGGATGTGAAAGCTCTAGTGCTACTATCAAGCATTTGGAACTAAACACTTGTGCTTCTAACAAAGAGGAAAAAATCTATGCAAAGGGAACACTTTGAGATCCAAGAGTGTCGACAATGATTTGGGACATGTAGCACGTACCAAGCCAGCTTACTTGAGCTAACTTCACCATGTTGAAGTGAGCGATAAAATTTGAGGAGCAAGAAAGTTCTAGTGAACACCATGTCGGAATTCTCTCCTAATGGGCACTAGAAAGCTAAGTAGACATGATAGAGAAAGGATGTGGACCGTTGAAAAAAGCTAAAAACTATCAATTTTTTTTAAGGTCAATGAGCGAATAGCATATAAACGATGACCACTGTTTAAAGAAGTGCAAGATAGCACTAGCAACCCCATGTGGGTCGTTCTTTACTAACCATCAATGCTTTGGAGCAATCATCCGAAGTGATGTTATTGCCATGTCCCTTCTGAGTACAGAGTACATCAATGGAGTTGTTAGTGAGGAAGGCCCTCCTTATGTGTAGTCTACAAAGATCTCCTTACATGTCAGTACATAAGCATGTCAGTACATTAGCATGTCAGTCAATAAATAAGTTCTAAGTATTCTCAATACATAAGCATATCAGTCAAGCAATATGAACACTCTTTCTTTTTAAATTAGATAATTTCTTTGGCAAACTTTTTGATACATTGTATTTATTCATTAGCTTTCGTAGGTTGTTAGTGCTCTAAATAAGTTAATTTGACAATAAGTAAGCATTTTATTCAAGCAATGTCAACAGTTTTTGTTTTTAAATAACTCATCTTTGGAAACCCTCTTGATACATTGTATTGAGCCACAATGTTGCATAGGTTCTTACTGCTTTGAATATTTTATTCTGACAATAAGTAGGCATGTCAGGCAAGCAATATCCAAAAGCATTTATTTTTTAATTAAGCCATGGATTTGGAAAGCTTCTTGAACATGATGAGTGATTACTTTCTAGCTTATTAAAGCTAATCAGCCTTTATAAAATTCTAATGAAGCTTATCTTTCCACATTTGATGCAAACTGTTATGAAGCTGTTACATTCCTTCGATGACCTTCTACGTTTTCAAGTTTCCTCCTCTGTCTGATTGTTCGATGTATATTTAGCTAAATGTTTACATATTGGTCCCACATCTAGTCTTTCATGTCTATTGAGTTACTGTAGATTTTGGTCCCGCATGTACTTTTCCACAGAAACACAAAACTTGTTTAGATTGTGCCTCACCTATGAAGATTTCTATTGCCCACCCACTTTGTCACTGTATACCATGTCAAGGACGCGGGGCTCCATAAATATGTGTGCGCGTGTATGTGTGAACAGAGAGAGAGAGAGAGAGAACAGGAGACAGAATGATTTTAGATGTTCTACATGAAAGACGATAAGCATCTTGCTATTGCAAGATTCAAAGTTGCATCTTGAGATTGAACATGAATTTTGAAAGCAACTGCAAAAACCTTTCGAATAGAAGGAGAAATTTAATTTTTCTTGTTTTACGTATTGGCTAGAGAATTGGTTCATTTTTATCCAAAACCGCCATCCCAATTTCGTAAAATGTATAACTCCTCTTTTCGAACATGAATTTTCATGTTTCTTTCATGCCTATATGACGTTTTTCAAAGTTTTCCTTTTTTACTCATTTGTTTGAATCTCTCTGGTACATTTTCCAACTTGATATGCATATGCAACATCTAAGACAGCTTGTATTATGCTGACGTGCCCATATATGAAATTTCTTCTCTTCAATATGAATATATATCTTAACATTAGCCTTCCTTTTCCTTACCTACCTACAAGTCACTTTATGATGCATACTTAACTAACATTTTACATTTCTATAATCTCATTTGAACAAATACGCATCTTATATGTTCAGTATTCTATAATATATAATTATTTTCGTACAAAAAAGGATACCAATGTTATTCGACATAGATAGATGATATTCTATTGAATAACTCAAAATTTTAGCGAGCATTTTGTAGGTTGGAACTACATGCAGTATGTTCAAAGAGCCAGTTTGGAATCACATGCAATATGTTGAAAGAGTGAGGGTCAGACAAATAGAAAATCCATTCGGAAGGTAAAGATTGTTTCCGTTTCTACCACACATATCTGAAGCAAGAGGGTTGAAAATTTACAAGGAACTTCCGAATGTTTACATAGCAATATCTGTTAGACATTGGTCTATGCAGACCATGATTGTGTGTGTGGGACAAGAGCAAGTACACAAGGTCCCTAGCTCGCACGTATCTTAAGGTTGGCATTTACGTGTGAGAGCTAGCCTGCATGATGGCCACATGTCACAGTGGAAAGCTCTAGAGGACTTCTATTACGTCCGCAAGAGGATAAATGGATGGGATATGAGCTGCACACATATCATTCCATGAGTTCCTTTCTTTGTGAATACGTAGAGAGTACTATAATATCAAATACCCAAATGAGATGATTAAATTCAAAGACGCTAGGCAGTTCTCTTGCTCACAAAGCAAGCTTAATCAAGAGTTATGTGCTGCAAAAGGTCATTTATCATTTGGTTTTCACTAATATTGTCCTATCGGATCAGTTTCCAATTACCTCTTTGCAACCTTGAACTAAATGTAACAAGATGTCATGGTTCCATGGTGATCCTTCTGTTTTTCCTCTTCGTTTTGTTTGTTAGTAAATCGATCTTTCTTGGCAGCAGGCTTTTCGAATATGAGCCTCTCCAAGGAACGTTTGGACGAATAATATCAAAGATACTCATAAGATCCTATGTAAATCAAGAATAGAGATATAAAGAAAGAAAGGAGAAGCTGTATTAGAGGCCTTCCCGCCCAAAACTAGTGCCTCTAATAAAGGAATCATTCAAGGGAAGAAAACAAAGAAAAGAGAAGTTGTATGAGAGGCTTTAGTGCTTCTAAGAAAAGAAAGAAACTAGAAGTTGTATTAGAGGCTCTAGGGCTTTTGACAAGCATTCTGAACCAAAAACTAGAGCTTCTCATAGAATAATCATTAAAAAGGTGTTTCTATTGCTCAAGCCTATAAGCGAGTATTAAGCTTCACAAAACAAGGTTAAACAAGAGTTATGTGTTGTAGAATAGCATTGATCACATGGCGTTCCCCACCTTCTCCAACACAAATATGAATTACGTGAGTGCACTCCAAGGTTTTCTATAATTACATAAAAACTGTATAAATATTTTTCTACCTATAATGTTTCAATGGAAAATTCAAAATCAACAAGATTTTTTTTTCAAAGGGAATTTAAGCCAAACCCTACTCTCCCATGCTTCAGTTAGTAAAAGAAAAATAATACAGTAAATAGGCCCACTGCCATTGGGATCCCTTATATCCCACAAAGTAGGTGCAATAGCCATGACAAACCAAAAGCAGTAGGTTACCTAATATTCGACAATTGACAAATGATCTATGAGTGACCCACTTGCTTTTAATCTTGTTATTTTCCAAGAAAAACATTCTATGTTGTCTGAAAGGTAGAGATTTTTACAATTACATATTCTTCTACCTAACAAGCAAAGGGAGTTCTCAATCGACCACTCTTTTGGATGGGCATCAAATTTAAGCACACATCTTTCTTTCCATATCTTTAATAGGAATTCCCCTTTGATGGTGGTCCACAAGACTAGTAAGTTGCTTCTGCAAGTCATGCTTGTTCCCAGTTGATGTGCTTTGTAATCTCAAAATCCTAGTGAGAGATTTCTAGATCAAGAAGCTTGTTACCACAAGGAATGCAGCTCAATATGTTAAGGTGCGTCATGGTAATCTATAGGTTCTTTACGCTTCTCCTATCATTTACTTATTGGCCTATTGGAGGCCCACTGACAAGGAGATTGGGAAGTTGAAAATGATTTGTAGAAATTTCCTCTAGATTCAAGATCTCAAGAGAAGGGATGTGCTAAAGATCAAATGGGAAATCTAATCTATTTTGATAATTCATTCTGGATCTAGGTGTTCTAGATGTTGAGGTTACAAACAAGAAATTGGAAGTGAAATGAAGCTGATCTTTAGAAGCATGGAATTTTTTTCTCTCACTGACCTTCCCAAATGGAGAGGACTCAACTTATTCACTAGCTTGTTTTCTCCATTCCCTATGACCCCTAAAGGCTGCGAGTTTGTGTTCTCCTTATGCAAAGGTTGTAACAAGTTGAAACCCTACTACACCATCAATAAAAATTTGAAGTATGCCACTATCATTAGAAAACGTGACTCTATCCAGTTTTCTTTTATGAGGATTGAGAGAGTTGATTATGAAAACCTATAAAGAGCTTAAAAATTACAAAATAAAAGGTTTTGTATGTGGAAGCATCTCTAGAACCAAGATAAAAGAGACTAGATTAGGTTGCAATGTATTACCCCAACCCATAAAATTGGCTTTGAAGATAGGTGTGTTATAAGACACAAAATTAAAACTTGGGAAAAAACAAAGAATCACCTTTTGCTTGGCCAAGATCCGCATGCTTGTAAGGACAAAGATGGTATAATGGAAGAATAACAGAGGAGACTCAGACAATAAAAAGAAACTTGGAGTATCATTGTAAGAAGTGGTGTTTATACTTGTCTTGGTTCTTATGGAAATTCAAGTCCAAGAACCTCTAGCACCCCCTTATTGAGAATAAAAAGCACTCGTCATGGCACCATTTCTCCAATGTGGAATTTTGAATAATGTGAAAGCAATTAAAACTTGGGGTGTAGTGTCAAAGCAATTTGGAATAATGACATAAGTAGTGTAGTAGAGGAAGACAAGATTTTGGTCACTTTTTTCTTTTCCTACCTGTGATGTTCTTCTACTCTTTCTAATGCTATTAGAAGAAAATTACTACAATTTCATGATTGTCAGATACACGTCCGTTCAAAAAACATAGGGTGTTCTTTTTAGAAAACAACAAGTTGATAAGTGAGTGGATCCCTCACGAGGGGAGGAAAATGTCTTAAACGTTCTTTGTAAATCTCCATAACAACATTCTAATTTTTCTCTTGGATTTTAATTTTAAGCAAGTTTTGCTAAAAAAAGGGATAATGTGTTTTATATAGATAAGAGACTACTTTTTCATGAAAGGGCAATTTTTAATCATTTTACAAATAGACTTTTATGTTTTTATTTATGAGAGATGCACATGATAGAGATATGCATTATTTATCATTAATCCGTACAAGTGTTACATTTATCCATGAAAAGTATGAATATAAAAACGAGGGTTCATATATCCTTGTGAGAGAGAGGCCTTATTAGATCCTTCGTTTTCATAAATGGTGTGTGTAACCATATAAAAGTATTTAATCTTAAGCAGTTGTAGAAAATATCCTGCTGTAGATGCTGGTGGATTTGATAATTCAATGCCATTTCCCTCTCTGTCTATCTTTTTGCCACCCATTTTATTATCTAGCTACACAAATTTAATTATCCATTTTGAATATTGATGGTCCTTTCTGAAGAACTAAATTCGTTTCCTTTGTATCTTGATTTTTTAGTTTGTTCTTACAAAACCTTTTCTTCTATGTAACCATTGGTATGGCTAAAAAAAACTAGAACAATTTTCGGTTGATGAAGGAAAGGTAAGCAGTCAAACTGTGGTCGGAGCAAAGAAATTTGATGATCGAATGCTTCTTCCTTTGCGATCCCCGAGAAGCAATATTTGGGCTTTTGTTTGAGAAAGCTGCATAATCTTTGGGCTTCTCTTTGAAGGCGTTGTAGCATATATATCTGTACTACAGAATATATATATCTCTATTCCTCTCTCTATACAGATCTTGTATGTTGAAATCCACTATCTTTTTCCACTATAGCCTGCCTCAAACCAAAGCGCAATTTTTGTTTTCAATTGCCAATCATTATTTTCGGCTGCAAATTTCTTCCTTTCTTTACATGTGTATCGATGAACAATGTGACATTCTAAACTTGGTGAAGAGCATGCCAATATGGTCCTCTTGATATGACTGGTCTTAAGATTATTCATTGACCTCTTAAGTGTTGCTCAATTACCAAAGGTCATGTGGAAGCCCTAATTCATCTATACGTGGCATGTCATATTCACTTGTGTAATTCGTTCTCATTTTGATGTTCTCAGGGCTTTTACGCAACCGTTCTTAGAGTGGCAGAGTAATCGTGAAACTTTCAACAATCTTTCTTTCTTTTATGATATACCGTTATGGGTTTTAAATTACAACGTATTCTTTAACTTGTATATTCCATGAAATGAAATAAACTTGAATATTCCATGAAATGAAATAAAAAATGAACTAAATTATGAAAACAAAACTAAATCAAGGGGTGTAGGACGTTGGGAGAAAGCGTGAGAATAATTGTGAAAAGAATTGTGAAAAGAATTGTGAAAACAATATAAATCGTAAAACACTTACGACACTCGGAAGATGCTTGTAAATACATTGACTGTGATAAAAATAAGTTGCGCAGTTGGTGTTTTGCTTTTGATGAAAATAAATTACATAAGATTTGCTTCATGCAATTTTATTTGGATTATTTG
>CM035430.1:6745916-6788416 GCA_020310875.1 Ceratopteris richardii | reverse complement strand
TCTAATTATGTAGCAAAGTCTCTTGGTACTGTGAGACTTGGAGACTCTTACCAGTGTGATGTTGTGGGGATCAGAGATGTGGTTGTGTATGATGGTTCAAAATTTACTATGAGTAATGTATGCCATCACGTAGTTTGATGTCAGATGGTCAACTTGATGACCTTGGTTTCAAGGTGATCTTCTATGTTCAATCCTTTTGCATATCGATGGGCAATATGGTTATTGCAAAAGGAAGCGAAGTTGGATCACTTTATCTTTATTTGTATAACAAACAGAACACTTGTTAGCTGTTACTGAACATCCTATGGCTTGTATTTTGCATGGCCATTTGGGTCATATATCACATAGTGTAATGGAAAATCTTTCTCGTTCTGGCTACTTATCCATGCTATCTTTCTCTAGTTTCTCATTTTGTGGACATTGTCAATATGCAAAGAAAACTAGGAATGTGCACAATACGCACATTGAATCTTCAATTCAGCCTTTAGATCTCGTTCATATAGATGTGTTTGGTCCTATGCCCACAAGGTCATTAGGTGGTTCTCTTTATTCTTTTACTTTAATAGATGATGATATTGTGGGTGCAAATAGCAAGCCTAAGTGATTGGCTATTATCTCAAGACTGTACCTTGATTTATGTACCTAACATAGAGGATCACATATGAACCCCTACTTATACATTTAGTTGTATTGACCATGGATAATATGTAGAAGTCAATAGAGAGAAGAATCTCATGAGGTTAGGGAGCTAAACCCATGAACCATGTGATAGGAAGAATCATTTGAATCATCCCTAAAGTGTAGGAACACTTTTAGGTGAGGCAAATTGAAAATTGAAAACTCACTAGTTGAGTATAAATAAATAGGCTTTTAGTCATGGATATGAGGAGCAAATACTAAGAGCTATTGAGCTAAACCATCGAGCATAACTTAAGCTCAACATATGTATGAATAGTCCACTACACTTCCCATGTATCCAATGTTCATTAGCATACAAAGTTTGATACATTTCTTCAAGTTTGTTTCTATCTATTGTTCTTAGTTTCATCTTCATCATTTCAGTGACTTTGCAAGAGTGATTTCTCTGTGTGCACCCAACAATTTGATGCATTCAAAAAATTTTTAGTTAGAGCAAAGAGTCTACCATATACTATAAAATTTCATTATTTTTGGTTTAGTCTATCTCAAGATATGAATTGATGAAGTCAATTATGTGTACATATCATCTTGATCCTAAAACTCGAGATGACACCCCCGAGTTGCTAAACTCATTGCTCTGTGTATCGTGCCTCTAAACCCATGAAATAACTTGTGTTAGTTAGCTATAACTTGAATTAGATTTGTGCAAAAGTTCTTTGGTCAATTAATACTAGAAGGTTTCTTCATATTTCTAGTACATGCAAGTTATCTGTTTTGTTGTAAACGTTTGGGAATGATGTTCCAAAGTATCTAGTGATTTTAAATGCATTATTTTGAAGCCAAAGGAGTCTACTAAGTATCTCTAGAGTCAACTTTATAGGTATAGAGTAGGGCTTGTGCAATACCAACTCATCTCTGGAGCATACCCAACCATCTCCTAATAGTGGTATCAAAGCAACAACAAATCAACATGGGAGATGGCTTTCCTTCATCCATAGACAAATTGGATCGAGGTAATTACTTAACTTGGTCACTTAGAATAGTATCTTATCTTTAAGGGAGAAACCTATATGGTTACATTTCTAGAGATGAAATCATTTCAATCCTCAAAAGCAAAGGACATCCAACTCAAGAAGAACAAGAGAGGTTAACCACATGGTGCTCAAAGGATGCTCTAGCCAGCTCATACATTCTTAACTCAATGTCTAGTTTTTTAGTTCCACACATCAGAAATTGCAAGAATCCACAAGAGACTTGGAATGCTCTTGAAGTATTCTTTTCATCAAGTACTCAAGCATGAAAGAATCAACTATGGATAGAGTTTACTACACTCAAGAAGATGCCCAAGAAAAGTGTGACTCATTTTATCACCAAAATGGACATAGCAGATCAACTTGGGAGCATTGGAGAAGTCATTGATGAACTACAGATAGTGAGGCAAATTACCAATGGAATAAAGATAGATGACAAATGGGAAGCTTTCACCACAACCATGGACCTCCAGACAGATATGCAGGTTCTTGTCTTCAACACCCTCATGGGACAATTGTTTATGCATGAGGCAAAGCTTATGAACAATGGAGACAACTCAAAAGGTAATCAATCCTCTACCCTATATATACAGATAACAATAAGAGTAAAGATAGAAAAGGCAAAGGTAAAAAGTCTGATGATGAGGGCATCACCTCTCAAGCAAACTCAGCAGACAGAGGTAGACTCATTACTTCTGATGAATATGACCATGAAGCAAGGTAAAGCAGATGAACATGTATTCTATATAGACTCAGGTTGCTCAAATCATGTAGCAAGGAATGTTTCTCTACTCCCAAACTTGGAAGATCTAAGAAATAAACATGAAGTCCAAACAAGAGATGACACAAGGCATCCAGTGGAGAAGATAGGCAATATAAAGACTTCAGATGGTAATATGAATCTATTGGGCAAGTTGTTGTATGTGCCAACCATAACCAAAAATCTCATAAGTGTTGGTTAGATTTTTGAGAAAGGATTGTAGGTTAGATATACAAAGAATGGTGCATTTGTTGAGGATCCATATCAGGGATTCAAGAGGATAGCAAGAGGAGAAAAATCAAGTAGACTATTTACATTGGTCTACATTTGAGCTCCAAGATACTAGGCACAATGCCCTGTCTAATTATGGTAGTCAAACATTATCAGAATTGGAAATTTGGCACAAAAGGTTAGCTCATATAGGTGAAAGGTCTTTGAAGCAAATCAGTAGGGATCAGTGTGCTTGGTATACCAAATATCTCCAAGCAACATATGATTTACATATGCAGTGCTTGTCAATTTGGAAAGTCTCATAGACAACCCTTCGGAAAGAAGGGATACATTCATGGAGACCTATTGGAACTAGCAAATACAAATGTATGGGGGCTAAGAAAGGAGACATCCACCTCTCGATCTAGGTATGATGTGTCTTTCATTGATGACTGTAGTAGATGGAAAATCCTATATTTCATGAACCATAAACATGAAGTGTTCTCTTGTTTCAAGAAATATCTAGCACTTGTTGAAAATCAAACAGGAAAAACTTTGAAGAGGCTAAGATCAGATGGAGGGAAAGAATATTTCTCCCATGACTTTGATACTTATCTCTAAGAGAGAGGAATCAAAAGAGAGATCACAACCAAATATACCCCAGAGCAAAATGGAGTGGAAAAAGCAGGAATAGAACCATAGTGGAGGGTGCCAGGTCAATGCTAAATGAGAAGTGTCCCAATTACCTATGGGTAGAGGCTCTATCCATAGCCACCAATCTAATCAATAGAATCCCATCAAAAGCATTGGATGGGATGAGACCATATGAAGCATGGAATGGAAGAAGAATTGGTTTTGATCATTGCACAATCTTTGGGTGCATAGGATATGCACATGTACCATCACAAATCAGAGGCAAATCGGATCCAAAGATAGAGAAATACATATTCATTGGCTATGACCTTAATGAGAAAGGTTATAGGCTATATAATCCAAGTACAAAAGGTTTACAGATGAGATCTATATGGAACAACAAGAGGTTTATGTAGTTCCTGGCAAGTAGAGTCTAGTTTGTAAGCTCACGAAGAGCTTATATGGACTTAAACAGTCCCCTAAACAATGGTACCAAAATTTTGATGCTTTTATGAAGTCTCTATTGGTGAAAATTTCCAAGCCTTCACATTTGTCTTAGCATGGAGAACTTTATGAGAAAGCACTTGATGGATCATGTGAATCCTAGCTTGTAATCTTTTGATCATTTACTGTTTGTAAAAGATTAAATCCATGAAGGATCGAGTAAAAGTCTAAATTTCGTGGAGTTGGGAAAGTCATTAGCTACGAGTTTTCAAAAGAGAATAAATCCTCAACCATAGGAGTCACTTTTAGATAGAGCCAAGTTTGAATTCAAATTCAAACTTGGAGTAAAAACACTAATAAAAAGAGCTTGTAAAAAAATTGCGGAGTGTGGCCTCATTGAGAGCTCTTCGATTGATCATTTGCAGGAGTTGAGTAGCTTAGACCATACCTTATGCATCCCACCATCATTGTGCATCATTTCAATGCCAATGATCTTGTATAATCATGTGCTATAATAGATATACTTCATTGATCATCTCTGTTTATTTCTTTGTTATGACAACTGAGATCAGTAAATTTTGTATGGTCATATCTCAGTGATATCTCAACTATTTTGCATGATCTATAGCTTTTTGGAATTATCTTGAATTCTATTATATGTTGTCAAAGTTTCAAGCGGTTTGGTTCAGCCATTTGGGAGGAATCACCATTGACATGCTCATTGGTCATCTATTGTTCAGTCCCTAAAAAGTCAGCGGTAAGGTTTGGATTGCTAAATTCGTTTCTCATAGTATAGTCCATAATTTTAGATGACTCCACTTGTAATCATTATCTATCTAAGCTAATTACATTCCCTCAAGATGAATTTAATCAGTTGTTACTGTAGTGTGAGCATTGAACAAAAGAATCAGATGGTGTCTAGACCAAAATAGCAAGTTTTGTGACACTAGCTATTTGTAAAGTACTCTGTTGTGATTCAATTGTTTGAAGGATCAACTCCAAACTACAAAGGTACTTTCTTGGTGTCATTTGCAAGCTAAAAAGGCCTACTATCAAACTCTAAAGTGATTTAGGGTAGTTACAAAGTAGGTTTTAGCAGTACCACCTCACTTCCTTGAGGTATCCATCCATCTCTTACAACAGTCTCAAGGCTATTCTCAAAGCAATGAGGATCATTCTCTCTACACAAAGAGACACTCATATGGGAGCTTGATATATGTGATAATTTATGCCAATGATATGTTGATTGTTGGGCAGTCCTCTTATGACCTTCCAAGAGACTTGGGAAGTACTCTCATCATATTTCTCATCAAATACAAGAGCTAGGAAGAATGAGTTATGGATGGAATTTACAAATATAAAGAAACAACCAAAGCAAGGAGTGGCTCATGATGTAACCATGATGAAAGATGTGGTTGACCAGCTTGCAAGCATTGGAGAGGAGATAGAAGAAGAACACATAGTAAGGTAGATCATTAATGGAATCTTTTCTGATGATAAGTGGGAGTCCTTCACCACAGCAATGGACCTCTACATGGATATGCAAATACCTGACCTCAACACCTTGATGGGGCAACTCTTCACCACCTTGATGGGGAAACTCTTCACCCATGAGACAAAGCTCAATAGGAATGGTGACAACTCTAGAGGTAGCCAATCTTTTGTCCTTTATATAGATAAGAATAAAGCTAAGGATAAAAGTAAAAACAAGAAAAATGAAGAAGAGGTTAGTACCTCCCAAGCTAATTATGTAGGAAGAGGAAGAGGTGCTAGAGGAAGGGGTAGAGGAGGAAAGCAAGTCAGGGGGAGACCCTACAACAATTCACCTTACAACATTTGTGGTCTTAGCAACCACACTACATAAGAATGCTTCAAGAATACAAGGAATCAAAGGGGAAAAAGCTTCCATAGAGGTAGCTATGGACAATCCAGACGCAGGTACCACAATGATCGAGGCAACTAAAACCATAACTACAATCAAGGCTACAACAACAAGAATTATCAAGGCATTTTTAAAGGAAGAACAGACTACAACTATGTTGAAGATCAAGAAGATTCACTACTCATCATGAAAATGAGATCCAAGCAAGGTAAAAATGATGAGCATCTTTTCTATATTGATTCAGGTTGTTCCAATCATGTGGCTGGAAATGTAACTTTATTATCTAACCTTGAAGAACCCAAAGGGAAGCATGAAGTATAGATAGGTGATGATACTAAACACTCAGCCAAGCAAATTGGAAATGTTTAAACATATGATGGTAGCATGAACCTTTTGAGTAAAGTTCTGTAGGTGCTAGCTATAACCAAAAACCTAACTAGTGTTGGACAGATTATTGAGAAAGGTTTATAGGTTAGATTCACTAAGCATGGAGCATATGTGGAAGACCCTGAGCAAGGATTCAAAATGATTTCTAAAGGTGAAAAGTCTCGTAGATTATTCACATTTGAGATTGAAGACACAAGGAACATAGCACTATTTAATTATAGAGATCAAACCTTATCTGAGTTAGAAATATGGCACAAAAGGCTAGGACACATGGGAGAAAGAATTATGAAGCAAATATGTAGGGATCAAAGTGTGCTTGATATTCCCAATGGGACCATGGAACATATTGTGAAGAGAGATGGTGGATGCAATCCAAAGATGAGTAGGTGCCGCTACAACCAGCTTCACACCAGCCAACTGAGACTTCAGAGTTGATTAGTAGACCCTTTGAGCTTCCTAAATCCACTAAAATATCAGCCAAGTACTTTGGAACATGTATCCCAAAAGTTTAAGTCAAGACCGACAAGTTGCGAAATGACTAGCTCCCAAAACTTGCTATTTTTGGACATACACCTGCTGGAAAAAATGAACAGTGCTCTCAACCTGGAAGGAATTAGAAAAATTCCTTTTGGGCATAGCAAATAGACTTAGCAAGCTTCCTATTCCAAGTTAAAACACTTCAAATGATGGACTGAGCACTGAGAACAAGTTTCATCAAGTTCTGGAACATTCCCACAATTCTCGGGGCTCTGCAGAGATAGACCAGTAAGCAGTAAAATGCAGATATCTCCAAAAGTATAAATCCAATGACCTTGACAATTTATAGGTAGAAACTAGACAGTGAGATCTATCCAACGCACTTTAAAACACTGAAAAAGGTTCAGTAAAACTCGAGATATGACCTTCTGAAGTTACTGCTCTGAGTGAGTATAGCAGAGAACAAAACAGAGAGGTAGATGATAATAAATGTATAGATTCACATATGATTACAACCACATTGGCAATGAATCTTTGCACAATGGGAGTAGAATGATAGAGCTATGGAGTAAGCTCTTCAATCTCTACAAAATGACATGAAGTGGTCACGTACAAGGCTTGCTTATGGCCTCTTCCTTCTTGCTCCTTTTATAGCTATTCTTGGAGGGAGTTTTGAATTCGAATTCGAATGGCTCCACCTAAAAGTGATCCCCAAAGTTAGGAGAGATTCCCTCAGCTCAAAAATTCGTGATTTTGGTAGTTGGAGCCACGAATTTGCTTTTACATCATGGATGAGGTAAGCCATCCTTTTACTTTTTTCTTTTTCCATTTACAAGAGATAAAATGTACTCTTTTACAAGAGGTGTTCACATGACTACTCATGTGACTTACAAATGAGGATAATATCAAGCATATCAAGC
This sequence comes from Ceratopteris richardii, assembly GCA_020310875.1. Taxonomy (NCBI): domain Eukaryota; kingdom Viridiplantae; phylum Streptophyta; class Polypodiopsida; order Polypodiales; family Pteridaceae; genus Ceratopteris; species Ceratopteris richardii. The sequence goes on along the minus strand of CM035430.1, from coordinate 6,781,033 downwards.
ATGTAGGCTTGGGCAAAATGCACCAACAGCTCCCCCTCAAGCCTAACATGCTTGGCCTCCAAATAAGTCTTCAATTGTCCTTGATTTCCTGCAAACCAATCATCAACTTGAATCTACTTAATTTCGTACCATCAAGAGCTTTCGTCAACATGTCTGCACACTGCATATCTGTAGAGACGTAGGATAGTTGAATATCCTTGCTCATTAGCTTCTCCCTTACATAATGGTAGTGGACTTCAATATGCTTGGTTCTAGCATGGTATACCGGATTAGCTGCTAGATGTAGTGAGCTTGTGTTGTCACCAAAAATGTGAGGTGTTGAAGAATGAAGTCCAAGATCTGTGTACAAAGATTTTAACCACATGATTTCTTGAGTTGCATTAGCCAAACCTCTATATTCAGCTTCAGTAGAAGATAATGCCACGGTTGGTTGCTTCTTCGATGACCAAGAAATGATTTTTGAACCTGCAAATGATATATACCCTGATGTGCTTCTTCTATCATCTTTAGATCCGGCCCAATCTGCATCTGAGTAGACCTTTAGCTCAATATCTGAAGTATATGAATAGAACAAACCTTCATTCATGGTCCCCTTTAGGTACTTGAGGACTCGCTTGGCCGCTTCCATATGTGGTCTTCTCGGCTTATGCATAAACTGACTCAATATGCTAACACTATAGCATATATCCACCCTTGTGAGTGTTGCATAGTTCAAACTTCCAACCAAGCTTTGATAGCTTGTGATGTCTTCAATTGGCTCTCCTTCATAAGCACTAAGCTTATGATTTTGCTCCATAGGTGTACCTGCACACTTGGTATTTTCCATTTTGAACTTGACGAGCATGTCATGGACATACTTCCTTTGTGTGATGTATATACCTGAATCTGTGTAGATCAACTCCAATCCAAGAAAATAAGTGAGTGGTCCGAGGTCACTTATTTTGAACTCCTCCTTCATTTGACTCTTTACCTGTTTGATTCCTTCAAGATCATTGCCTGTGATAATAATATCATCAACATACACACATAAATAGATCACTTCAGATCCATTCCTCTTTATGAACAAAGAGGTATCCGCCTTGCTAGCTTTGAATCCTTGGTCCTGCAAATAAGTAACCAATCTGAAATTCCAAGCTCTTGGAGCTTGCTTCAATCCATACAAAGCTTTCTTTAGTTTGCATACATAGTTAGGATGATGTGCATCCTCATATCCAGGAGGTTGTGCCATATACACTTCCTCAGAAATCCATCCATTCAAGAAGGCATTCTTTACATCAAGTTGATAAAGATTCCAATTTCTAGATGCAGCAAGACTAATGAGAACCCTAATTGTAGGCATTTTCGCAACAGGAGAGAAAGTCTCCTCATAATCAATACCATGGGTTTGAGCAAACCCTTTAGCAACTAACCTTGCTTTGTGTCTATTTATACTTCCATCTGGATTCTTCTTGATTTTGTATATCCATCGAGATCCGATTATCTTCATAGATGGCTTGTTAGGTACAAGCTCCCAAGTGTCATTCTCCTTCAAGGCTTCCATTTCTTCATCCATTGCATCTCTCCAAGCTTTCTTGCTTTGTGCTTCTTCAAATGTGGTAGGTTCTTCATTGGTTGAATCCTTTGCAATGTAGATTGAGTGCTTGGTGACCAAAGAAGTATCCTAACCAAACCTCTCTGGTTTCTTCTTCTCCCTCGAAGACCTTCTAAGTGGTTGATGTGAGCTCTCGGGTCCATATGTAGCATCCTGCATCTTTGCTTTACCTTTGTTCTTCCATAGCTTTAGTCTTTCCAAGTCTTCTAGGTCAATCTCCGAATCACTTTCTTCAATCTGCTTTGGCTCCTTTGGTTGAAGTGATGGAAAATCTTCATCCAAGTCATATGGCAGCTTCACTTTCCTGTCATCATCAAACCATGATTTGTTTTCATCAAAAATTACATCTCTACTCACAGAAAATCCTTTATTGGTTGGATTGTACAATCTATATCCTTTTTGGTTTTGATCATAACCAATGAATACACACTTCTCTGCCTTGGGATCCAATTTCCCTCTTACTTGAGAAGGAATGTGAGCATAGGCTAAGCATCCAAAGATTTTACAATGCTCTAGAGTAGGTCTTCTTCCATTCCACACTTCATATGGAGTGGTTCCATCTAGTGACTTAGATGGAAGTCTATTTATGAGATATGTGGCTGTCGACACAGCCTCTGCCCATAGGTAGTTCGGCAATCCCTTTTCGTTGAGCATGGACCTTGCAGCTTCGACGATAGCTCTATTCCTCCTCTCTGCTACACCATTGAGTTCAGGTGTATACCTTGTAGTGACTTCCCTTTTAATGCCTCTTTCATGCAAGAAGGCATCAAATTCAGAAGAGAAGTATTCTCCTCCACCATCTGATCTGAGTCTTTTCAAAGTCCTACCTGTTTGATTTTCAACAAGAGCAATATACTTCTTAAAGCAATTAAACACTTCATCCTTGTGCTTCATGAAAAACAGAATGGTCCACCTGCTACAATCATCTATGAAAGACACATAATATCTTGAGCCTGATATAGATGGCTCCTTACTTGGACCCCACACATCCGTGTGCACTAGATCCAAAGGATTTTGATACATATATCCTTTCTTATTGAAAGGTTGTCTATGAGCCTTGCCGAGTTGACAAGCTTCACACTTATAAATCATGTGTTGCCTTGTGATATTAGGCAAACCAAGTACACTTTGGTCCCTGCAAATCTGTTTGAGTGTCCTCTCACCAATGTGAGCAAGCCTTTTGTGCCATATCTCCAACTCTGTTAGAGTTTGAGATCCATAGCTAAACAAAGCTATGTTCTTTGTATCTTCCACTTCAAAAGTGAAAAGCCTTCCTGTCTTTTCTCCTTTGGCAATCCTTCGAAAGCCTTGCCTTGGGTCTTCAACATATGCTCCAAATCGATTGAATCTAACCTGCAATCCTTTTTCAACAATCTGTCCAACACTTATTAAATTTTTGGTAATTGTAGGGACATACAAGACTTTGCTTAAGAGGTTCATATTCCCATCTGATGTCTTCACATTACCTATCTTCTCCACTGAGTGCTTTGTGTCATCTCGTGTCTGCACTTCATGCTTGTTATGAGGATCTTCCAAATCAGAAAGTAAAGCCACATTTCCTGCTACATGGTTCGAGCATCCCGAATCAATGTAAAATATGTGATCATCATCCTTACCCTTCTTCGTTGATAGATTCATAATCAATAATGAATCTTCTTGACTTTGGTCCTCTGCATAGTTATTGTAATCTCTTCTTCCTCTATGGCCACTTTGATAGTTGTTGTTGTTGTTGTAATTGTTGTTGTAGTAGTTGTTGTTGTAGCCTCCATTGTACCTGCCTCTATTTGATCCATAGCCACCTCTATTGAATCCTCTTCCTCTTGAGTTCCTCGGGTTCCTGAAACATTCTTCAGTAGTATGGTTAGATAAGCCACATATGTTGCAAAGTTGAGATGATTGGAATCTCCCCCTGCCTTGCTTTCCACTTCTGCCTCTTCCTCTAGCTCGTCCTCTACCTGCAAAGTTTGCTTGGAAAGAGCTTCCTTCATCTTCATTCTTTCTATTCTTTGACTTGTCCTTGACCTTAGCTTTATCAGAATATAAGGCAGAAGTTTGATTACCTCTTGAGGACTCACCACCTTTGCTAATCTTTGCTTCATGAGTGAAGAGTTGGCCCATGAGTGTGTTGAGGTCGGGTACATGCATATCCATGTATAAATCCATGGCTGTTGTGAATGACTCCCACTTGTCGTCTGCTTTGATTCCATTCATGATTTGTCTTATGATTTGCTCCTCTTCAATTACCTCTCCAATGCTTCCAAGTTGGTCGGAAATCTCCTTCATCTTTGTGACATAATCAGTCACATTTTGCTTCGGGCTTTTCTTCATTGTTGTGAACTCCATCCACAATTGGTTCTTCCTTGCTCGAGTGTTGGAAGAGAAGAAAGAAGCAAGTGCATTCCAGGTTTCTCTTGATGTCTTGCATCCCTTGACATGAGGTAAAAGAAAATCAGAGATTGAGTTTAGAATATAAGACCTTGCAAGTGCATCCTTCGAACACCAATTCGAAAGTCCTTCCACTTCTTCATGTGATGGTTGCCCTTTGTTCCTCATGGTTGGCATTGCTTCATCTCCGGATATGAATCCATATAGATTCCTTCCTTGAAGGTAAGCCTCCATCCTTAGAGACCATGCCAGGTAGTTGTTTCGATCCAATTTGTCAATTGTTGATGGAAATCCATCTCCCATGTTGCTTGACTATGCTCTGATACCACTGTGAAGAGAGATGGTGGATGCAATCCAAAGATGAGTAGGTGCCGCTACAACCAGCTTCACACCAGCCAACTGAGACTTCAGAGTTGATTAGTAGACCCTTTGAGCTTCCTAAATCCACCAAAATATCAGCCAAGTACTTTGGAACATGTATCCCAAAAGTTTAAGTCAAGACCGACAAGTTGCGAAATGACTAGCTCCCAAAACTTGCTATTTTTGGACATACACCTGCTGGAAAAAATGAACAGTGCTCTCAACCTGGAAGGAATTAGAAAAATTCCTTTTGGGCATAGCAAATAGACTTAGCAAGCTTCCTATTCCAAGTTAAAACACTTCAAATGATGAACTGAGCACTGAGAACAAGTTTCATCAAGTTCTGGAACATTCCCACAATTCTCGGGGCTCTGCAGAGATAGACCAGTAAGCAGTAAAATGCAGATATCTCCAAAAGTATAAATCCAATGACCTTGACAATTTATAGGTAGAAACTAGACAGTGAGATCTATCCAACGCACTTTAAAACACTGAAAAAGGTTCAGTAAAACTCGAGATATGACCTTCTGAAGTTACTGCTCTGAGTGAGTATAGCAGAGAACAAAACAGAGAGGTAGATGATAATAAATGTATAGATTCACATATGATTACAACCACATTGGCAATGAATCTTTGCACAATGGGAGTAGAATGATAGAGCTATGGAGTAAGCTCTTCAATCTCTACAAAATGACATGAAGTGGTCACGTACAAGGCTTGCTTATCGCCTCTTCCTTCTTGCTCCTTTTATAGCTATTCTTGGAGGGAGTTTTGAATTCGAATTCGAATGGCTCCACCTAAAAGTGATCCCCAAAGTTAGGAGAGATTCCCTCAGCTCAAAAATTCGTGATTTTGGTAGTTGGAGCCACGAATTTGCTTTTACATCATGGATGAGGTAAGCCATCCTTTTACTTTTTTCTTTTTCCATTTACAAGAGATAAAATGTACTCTTTTACAAGAGGTGTTCACATGACTACTCATGTGACTTACAAATGAGGATAATATCAAGCATATCAAGCATGTAGGCTTGGGCAAAATGCACCAACACATATGATATACAAATGTAGAGCATGCCAATTTGGCAAAGCGCGTAGGCAATCATTCAACAGGAAGGGATACATTTATGAAGACTATTTGGAGCTTGTACACACTGATGTGTGGGAACCTAGCAAAGATCCATCAATCTCAGGTTCGAGGTACTATGTTTCATTTATTGATAATTACAGTAGACGGAAAATCCTTTATTTCATGAAGCATAAGGATGAGGTATTTACATGTTTCAAAAAGTACTTGGCACTAGTTGAAAACCAAACAGGAAGGAGCTTGAAGAGGATTATATCTGATGGAGGTGGTGAGTATTTTTCACATGAGTTTGATTCATTTCTACAGGACAAAGGCATAAAGAGGGAATTCACAAGAAAATACACACCTTAGTTGAATGGAGTGGTAGAGAGAAGGAACATGTTAATTGTTGAAGCTGTTAGGCCTATGTTGAATGAGAAGAAGCTCTTGACGACATGATAGCTCCTACTTCATCTACGTTTGTATCCGCATGAGTGCATCTCCATTTTGTATCCAAGAGGCACTCCATTTCTAGTCTATTTCCATTTCATATTTCCTTTGTATTTGGGTACCTTGCCATGTGCTTCTACTAGTTGTATTCATTCTCCTTTCAGGAGACTTATCCCACATATGATGTACTTTTGAGAGCCCAATCTATATAAGGAGGGCCTCTCCCCTCATTTGTACTTGGTTACAAGCTTGAGGAGCCTACTTCATGCTCTTGGCAAGCTCATTTCTAATCCACATGAGTTTACCCATTTCATGGTCTACTCATTTTGTGTCTCACACATTTTTTGTTTTGTGAGAGTACTTTACTTTTCATTTTGCTTCCGCATGCAAACTCTTCTACATGGTATCAGAGCGCTAGGTGGAGGTCTTGGTGGTGCATTTGGTGGTGGTGGTGCTTCATTTTGGTGGGGTGCTTTCTTCTCATTGAGAGAGGCCTTTTGCCATCAGTTTTTGGGATTCATTCTGCCCATTTGCCCACCCTCCCACACATCCTCTTCATTAGTTTGTCCACCATTTCATTTCATTTTCCCCTCCTCCCACCCCTCTTTGTGGATTGTGTGTAATATGTTTCTCATTGTGAGAAATATTTACGCAAAAATTGATAGTGGTTCTCTTTGTTGATAGTGTTTATAAACACTGTGTGAAGATAGTTGCTAATCTCAAGTAATTAGAAGTGTTCATAAACACTCTTTGCATTTTAGCAGTTTTGTAACCTCTGCCCATGTATCCACTATGGATCTCATAGCAGAGGCAATGCTTGCTGGAGTCGTTGCCAGTGCCTTTGGGCTTGCTGCATTGACTTGATAAGAGGAGAGAAACCAACTAGCACAATGATGATGATAGTCAGAGCGGGCAGCAAGACAATGCCGACAACCACATAGGCGATAGCCAAAGCTCCAAGAAGTACGAAAGGCATAAGCCAGCCTTAGTGCAGTGTCCATGCAAGCTTGCACAAACGGTAGCCATCCACAGAGACTAAGTTCATAATCTCTCCACTTGTGGAATGCTGCCGGTCCGAAATTCAATTGATCCTAATACTCTCAATCCAAACTACCAGTGCCTATTTGCCAGATTCTCAGTGATCTTCACAACAGAGAGAGCCACCACAAGAAAAATACCTTCGTGCTGAAAGTGCATTGTGCCCATCACGTAATCTACGAAAAAGTAGATGAATATAGGCCCTGATAGAATGACGAAGGGATGCAAACTCTTTCTGTGTACAGAGTACAGAGAATTTGTTACAGATGACGAAGGGATGCTAACTATTTCTGTGTAGTACCTATAAAGATAAGATAATGGATACATGAACACCTCTCATGAGAGTTCCTAGGAGGTTTCAATCTTGGCGGGATTCTCCTCTCTGATCTTGACAATTTGCGTTGTCCTCTCTCGACTGGACCAGCAGGTACTGCCATAAAGTAGAGATTCATCGTGCCTCCCTGAATTTGTGGATGTGCACTTCTGGCTATGGCCTCCATAGTAGAGGCAGACCATCCTCTGAGAGAGAGTGACAAACAGACCATGATCTGCTCGCTTCTCTCTATGTCATAGAGAGAGAGTGAAACAGAGAAGGTGCACATAGAGAGAGATTAATCTCTCAACCCTTGTCCATATCTGACACACTAATGGGGAGAGAAAACCGACACCACACTAAAATTAGCAGCATCATACTTCATCACTTGATACTCTGGGGCGGCTCCATTTCTATCCTCACGTGATACCTACAAATTCTGCACGTCACCGACCTGAGCTCTTCTGGCCCACTTACTGCTCAATATATGTGACACTTGTTGCCCCGCTCACTCTGCATAGCTAATCGATTTGGCAGGCCTCATCTGGGTGTGCTGATGACTATTGACCTCACCCATGAGCCTTTTCCATTGAATCGAGTCCTCTAGTAAGTGTACGAGTGGAGGAGCTCTGTTCTGTGTGGAAACTGTTCTGCTGTGTTATGCCAGCCCACAGGTGGTCGTGCATGACTGACAGAAGGGAGCTCATTTAGGATGAAGGGTGATTAATTGAGCTATGAAGCTTTGCATATCCGCCTTTAGCTCATGTTCCATCAAACAGAGAGCAAGAGATTGATGAACTGAAACGAGATTGTTTATCCACATTTTTGAGTTCTAGTTTGTAATAAGAGGAGGAACGTGTTGATAACCATCGCACGTCCAGCGAGATTGATTTGCATACCTCTCCAATAGTTGAGCTTGTTTTCCAGTTTGGCCATCACCCAACTCCAACGCTGTTCCATAGAGACGCCAAACCCCAAGGGGATTCCAAGAAGGCGAAAGATTTGGCCCTGCGGAATGATTTGACAGCCATGATCAATGAGAAGGCTAGGGTGCTGTCCCACTATAGCCCTGAAGGCGGTCTTAGAGTGGTTGATTTTGGATCCAGAGGCATCACAGAAGGTAGCAAGACACCTCCAGAAGGTCTCCAGGCTCGTATTATCATTGTGAATGAACGCGTTCATATCATCGGCAAAGAGTCTCATGATGATTTGCCCGTGGTCGCGAGGCAGTCGGAGGCCTTTGATATTGCCAGCCTCCACATGATGTGTCACCAGTCTGCTCAGCCCCTCAGTGGCGACAGCAAAGAGAAGGGGGGCCAGAGGGCACCCTTGTCTAATAGACCTTTTAAGGTGGATTGCTTTCGAAAGTTTGCCGTTAACGTTAATTTGGGTCGTTGCGTTTTTTCGAGAAGGGTCGCGATCATCTTGGTGAATTTCTGACTACATCCGAGATCAAGGAGCGACTGCAGAATATAGTCCCATTCTAGCCTGTCGTAGGCTTTGTCAAAATCGATCTTGAGGAAGACCACATCTTGGTTAGACTCATTTGCAAATTGAATGGCTTCCCAAATATCCATAATGGTTTCCAGGATAGACCTGCCTTTGATGAAACCTTTTTGGTCCTCACTAAGCCAAGATCTCAGGTGGCACGAGAGTCTGTTGGCGATGACTTTGGCGATGATCTTGTATCCAGTTTGGAGCATCGTGATAGGTCGCCAGTTCTCGATTCTGTTCTTCTCCCCCTTCTTGTGAATCAACTTGATAATTCCATTGTTTAGGCAAGACGGAAGAGCACCAAACTTTAGCGCTTCTTGCCAGACCAACCGAAGAGGGGTGGCAACCACCAGCTTGAAGGATTTAAAGAACTCGTTAGTGAGTCCGTCGGGTCCCGGGCTTTTACCGAGAGGGAGGGCATCAATGACCTCAATGATTTCTGATTCAGATATCGAAGCATGAAGCAGAGAGAGGAGGTTGGGTGGAATCCTCCGGGGGGAAACCCTAGAGATGGCAGCCATACAGTCCCTTCTATGGTGGGAGAGGGGATTCGAGGTTCCCAGGAGTCTCGTGAAGTGCCCTTCGATGATGCCTAAATTATCTTCTTCCGAATTGCAGACATTGCCAAGCGGATCAAGCAGTAGTGGGATCGCTTCTCTGTTGTGTTTCCTTTTAAGGATACGGCACATCTCTTTGGTGGGTTTGTCGGCTTTGCCAGCCCACCACTCCTTGAAGAAGATTTGCAAGTTTTTCCTTTGTATTTCTTCCTCGTATCTCAACACTGCTCTGATTTTTCGGAGACCTTTCTGAGCTTGATGTTTTCCTTTGTTCACCTCCTCCTCGAGCCGCCAGAGTCTGTGGTAGAGAGCCACCCTCCGAGCCCGCCTCACATTCTCAAGCATCTTCTTAGTTCTGATCATGATCTTACGAGACTTGTCGACCGCATTTCTCCAGCACTTGGCTGGGGCCAAGCCAGAGGCGAACGCCACCTTCCAAACGTCGGCAATTTCTTGGTGAACGGAGGGGAGAGAGAAGGTGGACGCGTTGGCATGGAACCACAGAGCCTTGCGGGTCTTGTTGGCAGGTTGAAAAGTGATAACGATCGGGTAGTGGTCAGAGATGGTGAGGTCAGTGCGTTGCGTGATGGTAGGGAGGCCCCACTGTTGGGTAAAACTTTGAGAAATGTAGCATCTGTCGAGTCTAGCTTTCCTCAGGTCCTCGCCCGCTTGGAGATTCGACCAAGAAAAGCCATTCGAGTCTTTGAATTCAACCAAATCCAAGTGCAGTTTGGTCATGTCCCACGTTTCTTTCTCCCGGCTGTCGATGACCCTGCCCTTGCCCATCCATCTGTCCATTGGGTCCTCCACCATGTTGAAATCACCACAAATGAGCACGTTGTGGGGAAGCGAGTCTAAGGAGGCCCAAGTGTTCCGTCTCTCCAAATCACCGTTAGGGGCGTACAAAGAGACCATAGTAACACAAATAGGGGCACCGAAAGAAACAGCGATCCAACGGTGACCCACATCTTCAATGAAGTTCTCGAGCTTTTCAAACCAGCGTTGTTTAACGCCGATAGCCGTTCCTCCGGACCCCCGCGGGTGTTTCGTTGGGATCCACACGTGCTTCGATGAGACCTGTCTGAGACGTTTCTGGAGGTCTTCTCCGTCAATTTTGATCTCTTGAATGCATATAAAGTCTGGGTTTAGGCTAATGTCGCGAAGCCATTGACCAATGATGGTCGCTCTTGAGGGGTCGGATAGCCCTCTAGCATTTAGCGAGATGACAATCATTTTGTATTAATCCCTCTTTGCGGGAGGGAGCTTTGTCCTTCCTTCTCTTGGCTTCATCTTTCTTTTTCGCTGGGATCTGGTCCCGACTTAAAAATCTGATCTTGTGAGGGCTTTTCCAGGGTACCTCCATGGGCTGTTTTCCTTTGCGGGCCGCCCCTTGCTGGGAAGACTTGGGCCCCGGGCTCGGCACCGTTTCCGGGATCGTCGATCCAATGATGGAACTTTCACTGTCCATATTGTCTTCGTTACTAGTGGTGAAACCATCTTCTTTGCTTGTAGTGTAGCCCTCCTGGGGGGTTTCTTTAATGTCGGGGATCTCTAGGGCTTTGTCGTAGGTGTCTACCTCCAGTTGCTTCCCACCTGGGTAGTCCAACTCATTGATCTCCTTTTCTAGATTGCAATACAAGTTGCTATAGGGGGTATGTGGCAGGTTGTTTCTCGCACCGTTGGCCCTAGGGCTTCTTTTCCTTCTTCTTCTAACTTCAGTAAAGCCATCTTCATCAGTTTGTGGGTTCAAGAGGCCCTTGCCTTCCCCTTCCTTGGTCGAGTGGGTCAAGTCGCCATTGTTGTCTTGAGCAGTTTTGGAGGCTTCTTGAAAGCGCTTGTTTTTTTGCCTGAGAGGGCAATCTTTAATCCTGTGACCTTGCTGGCCACAACGAAAGCACGCGTTGGGAAGGTTCTTGTAGATGATGTCCTGCTCCCACACATCTCCTTCGCCCATGTCCACTTTGATCATTGATGGAAGCGGCGAACTGAGGTCGGCCTCGACACAAATTTGGGGGTGCCACCTAGCATTGAACGAGTGTCTTGCGCCTTCATAGATGAGACCACCAACGTCATCGCGTGAGGCCAGCGGCTTGCCGATAGGAGAGACAATGTCCCACACGAAGTTGTACAAGAAGTAAGGAAGATTCGGGAGCTCAACCCAAAGAGGGTACCGAAGCGATTTCGATTTGTCGGGAGTAAAGTCCGGGGACCATCTGAATAGGCACAGGGTCGCCCGACCGAGCTGCCAGGTGCCAACGCTTAGGGCTTGGAACGCCATCTCTTCATTTTCAAAGACTAGCAGCATGTGGTTCGCTGGTAAGAACTGACATTTGCTAACAATTAGTCCTCTAGGGAACCACTCTTTTCGAAGCCATTGTCGCACAGTTTCGAGTGGGGGCCTAGGGCCAAACACTTGGCCAACGAGGCACACTTTCTTGAGCTCCTCCTGAGCAGACAGAACTGTGGGTCTACTGAGGGACACGATGGGGGATTCAACCCTTTCGGATGCCCCAGGGGCGGCACACGACCCTCCCTCCAGCAGAGCGGCCAGGAAATCGGTCTCCCTAGGGGGAGGGGCCCGATTACTTTTCACGAGAGAGGATGAAGCCACATCCATGGCCAAAGGGAGCTTGCACCACTTTCACTATTCAAAAACCAAAGGCAAAACCCTTCAACAAGGAGAGAAAACAGACCACAAGCAAGGAAGACTCCCCCTTCCGATCACATCGAAGCCAAACACTCCTTTTAAAGGAGAAGACTAAAAGGCCAAAAATCCCACGAGCTCGCTTCTACTTATTCGAATCTTTTCTCTTTTTCTTTTTTTTTTTTTTTTTTTTCTTCTTTCTTTTTTTTTTTTTCTTTTCTCTCTTTTTTCTCTCTTTTTTTTTTTCTCTTTTTTTTTTTCTTTTCTTCTTTTTTTTTTCTCTTTTTTCTTTTTCTACTTCTTTAACTCCTTTTTCTTCTCTCTTTTTTTTCCCTTTACAAAAACTTACAAAGCTTTGCTAAATAAAAAACTCTAAAACCTTTCATCACATGATCAGCAAACACGAAGTCCCCACTTCCCCAAAAACAAGCGATAGATGCCAAAGTCCAATCGGAGCGCTGTGGGCACATGTGAGCTTTTATCCACGATAGACAAGAGCGTGAAGTGCGCGAGATTCAGCCCCAGGTCAAGGCTCTGCCAGCAGGGCACGTCACCCGCGATAGAGCCCAAAATCACGACAGACAGGAGGACACCACTCGCGATAGAGCCCAATGTCCGCGATAAACAGGAAGACACATCACGATAGGCGGATTTGAATTATGCCTTGAAATGGGCCGCAAAAGACGGATAAGGCGCCGCGATAGGCTGGTTTGAAAAAAAACCACGATTAAGGCCGCGATAGACGGGTTTGTGGCAAGCCGCGATAAACGGTTTTGCGAACCGCGATAGACGGATTGAAGAATGCCACGATAGACGGGTTTTGTGGTAAGCCGTGGTAAACGTTGGCTCGTGCCCCGAAGCACTCCAGCACTCTAGCAGCGACTCCGTCAGAGCCGTCAGAGCAGCACTGTCGTCAGAGCAGCCTCGCCGCCATGCCTGCTTCCTTCCGTTGCCTCCGCAGTCGTGTTCAAGACTAGAATCTTTAACAGCTTCGCCATTGTCGTCGTCACAGAGAGGTCGTTCTCCAGTGCAAAGCCATCAGGAAGAAATCTCGTCCGTCCGTCGCGATCAGCAGCGTCCGTCCGTCGCGATCAGCAGCTACCGTCCGTCCGTCGCCATCTTCTTCTCAAGGAGTAGACTTCGGCTCGAAGTTCTGACTGCGCTCTCTCAATCATAATGTTTTTCTCTGATGATCTTGATCTCATACCGTATTCTGGAATTAAATAGTGAGTTTTGATTAATCCTAAGATATGATGTCCCATACCATCATTCCTTCATATTTGTGAATGCAAGGTCGAGTGTTCCATAACAATGAGCTATACATGATTTCTATGTTAGACTTCAAATACATCTTCCCCTTGTGTTTTGATTATTAATTAAGTTCTCGTCAAGGATCTATGTACTTGGTTGATCCATCTTTATTTTTGTCTCTCATCTTATGTAAACAAATTCCACTTTACGTGAAACCTTCTTTGGATTCACTATCTTAAAGTATGTTTAAAGTACAAGGGATGTATTTCACCAAGACATAGCTTTACTAAGGTTTGGTGGTCTAACATGTATTTGAACTCTTGTATTTTATGGAATCATGGAAGGTTAAATGGATTTTTAATGTATTAAATGTCCAGAAGGTTTTAATGTGCTTGTGTTTGATCTAGCAGGTGAAGAAGCATGAGGTTTGATGTTTTAAATGTCTAGAAGGTTTTAATGTGGTTGTGTTTGATCTAGCAGGTGAAGAAGCTTGAGGGTGTGGATACAAGTGGATGCGCGTAAATAAATGAATTTGAAGACTTCTAGAATAGTTATATTTAGGTTTATCTTGTTGTAAAAGTAGTGGTTCGCTTTAGAAAGCGATGCCTTTTGTAAATAAAGTAGTTTTTCCTAAAAGACACTTCTAAAAGCGACGGCCCTCATGTAACTTCTATTTTCAGGACGTAATAGAAAAAAACCTATAAATATGTGTACTCTAAGAGACTTGTCCATCAGAGTACATGGGGGGAGATTGCACCCAATATCGTGTCAATTGTTTCACTGTTTCTGATTCCTGTTTCGTATTCTTTCTGCCTCTATGTGTGCATGCGCTGAAGGACCTGAGAACAGTGGTATCAGAGCCTGGCACGTATCACTCCGGAGGAGTTTGTTTGTGTTTATCTCCGTGAATGATTCTTGTTTGCATTCTCTATTCTCGATCCACTACGATTGATTCCTGTTTGTGTTCTCTGTTCGCGATCCGCGATCCGAATCCGAATCAAAATCTGAATCCACGTCCACATCCGCTTCTACTTCCGCTTCTGCTTCTGTCTCTGTCTCTGTTCCAGTTCTAAAACCACAACCTACGTGTACACTTTCACTTACTCCTTTGCTCCACTTCTACTTCCGCTTCTGCTTCTGTCTCTATTCCAGTTCCAAAACTAGAACCTACGTTTACACCGTCGCTTACTCCAAGGTGTCGACTAAGGCATTGACTAAGGCAAAGAACTTAGGCAATACATTGGCAACATTGGCAACAATGGCACCCAAGGCTCCCTTGGCAGCCGTTGGCGTCGTGCGAGGCAAATTTAATTTTGAGTGGCAATAGAGAGTTTTAGATTCCCTAAGGTAGGAGGATTTGAACCCACAACCTCCTACTTACAAGGGAAGTACTTTAACCACTACTCCATCTCTTTGAGTTATCACTCTATCTCCCTTTTATCATATTTACATCAACTTTCACCTCCCTCTTCCTTTTACAATTTCCAAGATGATCTCACACATGTGGAAGCGCCCGTCGATTTTCTAGAGGAGTGCATCAAAGAATAGGGCATAATTTACAATATATAGCTCGGATTTTAGCATATAGTATAACGTTGGAAAGCTCTCGGAAAGAGTTTTTTAACTAACCTATTAGATTGAGGATCCAACATAGTTTGAAAGAGGGGTTTTGTTCTCTAGATATGGATCCTACAACAATGGAGGATTTTGGCAATTCACCTTTACCTGGGATCTCACTCGAGCAACAATTAGAGCTTATGCGACAAGAACTTCAAGCAACTCAAAAAGTTGTACAAGAACGTGATGCTATGCTCTAGCAAGAACAAAGTGATGATCGTAGCTTAATCAAAGTGGTGAAAGCGGTTATCACTGCGCAAGAAGAAGGTGCAAGTTCCAAGATAGGTGCTAAGAAATTCCAATTCTCCACATTCGATGGACGAAAGGATGCCCAATGTTTCCTATCATGGCTCTCTCAATTCGATGATTTCTACTCTTATGAGTCATATTCAAAAATGAGAAAGTCAAGTTTGCTACCAATTATTAGGTAAGAAGAGCTCAGCTATGGTGGAATGTTTTACAGAATAGTACCAACCGTCCTACCACATGGGACACATTTCAGGAAAAAATTAAGAAGTCTTTCCTTCCTTCCCAGTTCCATCTACATGCGCGTCATGCATGGAAAACTTTTGGATGCAGAGAAGGAGATAATGTATCCATTTATACTGAATGTTTTTGGCAATGTCTTTTATTACTTTGTTCACTTGAGCAGGTTCCTGAAGTAAGTTTGCAACAAAAATATGAAGATGGATTGGAGATGAGAATCCAAGAAAAGCTCCATACCCTCCAACCTAGAACCTTGTATGAAACTATCTCTTTCGTGCATGATGCTGAAAAGGAGTTCCAATCTATCACCAAAACACTTCGCTTACAACAAATTCATCAACGTCAACCACCCGTCAAAGCCAATTTTCCTTTTAAGCATCCTTTTACTACGTTTGATTCACCTACTTTCCAATGCCGTCCTCAATCCCATTTAGTACCATCCAACAAATCAACCCTTGGCTAGCCTCACAAACCTACCACTCTTCAAAATACGATGATGAATGCTCAACAAAAATGACGCCGTATAACTTGTTGGAATTGTGGAAACATTGGTCATACCAAAGCTGCCTGTAGGATGAGACCTACTAATAGGCAACCCATTGAAGCTCAAGTACACAACATGGAGGTTGTTCCTACTAACACTGAACCTAACTGGTCTGAAGAAGTATTAGAGCAAGAACTAAGTACCCTGGGTAATGGAATTTCTATCCATTCTTTACTCTGCATGCATGGCACCATTAATGGCGTAGTAGTAAATGTTTTACACGACGATGGTAGCTCGCATGATTTTATTTCTCATAAGCTAGTTAAAAATCTTAACCTTACTACTCATCCTTCTATGTATAAGGTTAAGGCTACGTTTATAGGGAATAGATATAATGTTACGAATGAGGTGCATAATGTTCAAATTTGTATAGGCTCATATGTAGATGAACGTTCATTTTTAATTGCTTTGTTGCAGTCATATGATGTTATACTTGGCATGTTGTTTTGACATAATTACAACCCTTGCATTGATTATGATACACACATGATTACTTTCAAATTTGGAAATAAAGATGTTTCAATGTCTATGATGCATGATTTTCAACCCTTCTCGTTCATTAGTCATACGCAAGTCAAACGAGCTTTTAGGAAAGGTTATAACTCATGTATTGTCTTTATGAATAATATAGCTGATTATACACATACACTTCCAAGTGCACATAAGTCATTTATGGACTCGTATAAGGATTGTTTTATGGCTGATTTTCCTTCTATAATACCACCTTCCAGGGGATCTCTTGACCATAGGATTGATTTAATTCCTAGTAGCTCTCCTCCTCATAAAGCACCTTATAGGCATGGACCTTTACACCAAAATGAAATAGCTAGACAAGTTAAAGATTTACTCAACAAGGACTAATACGGTCTAGCTCTTCTCCTTTTGGAGCCCCTCTTCTTTTAGTTGAAAAGAAGAACAAGACGTATAGAATGTGCATTGATTATAGAGCACTTAATAAAATTACCATTAAGAATAGGTATCCTATCCCTAGGATAGATGACTTGCTAGAAAAACTTCATGGAGCTTGTGTCTTCAGTAAAATCGACCCAAAATCTAGGTATCATCAGATAAGAATGACATCACATGACATTTATAAAACTGCTTTTAGAACTCAACATGGCCATTTTGAATTCATGGTAATGCCTTTTCGACTTACCAATGCACCCACCACCTTTGCACGTATGATGAATTATATTTTCCTTGAATACGAAGAATTCGTTCTTGTCTTCTTTGATGATATACTTATTTATAGTAGGAATGACAGTGAACATGAAACTCATTTAGGAACAGTCTTTGATTTGTTACGTAAAAATAAACTTTATGCTAATTCTGAAAAGAGTTGTTTCTTCCCAAACGAGATAGACTATCTTGGACATATCGTCTCTACTTAAGGTGTTCATGTAGATCCCAAGAAGATTAAAGTAATTGAAGAATGGCATAAACCTCAATCAGTGAATGATTTCCGTTCGTTTTTAGGATTAGCTAGCTTTTATCAAAAGTTTGTAAAGGGATCTTATTATATAGCCCTTCCCCGTACTTTATTATTGAAGAAAAATCTAAAATTTGTATGGGGAGTAGCCCAACAAGAATCTTTTGATAAACTTAAGTATGCACTTTCCCATGCGCCTGTTCTGCAATTACCTGATTTTGCACAACCATTTCACATAGTTACAGATGCTAGTGGTTTTGGTATAGGTGTTGTTTTAATGCAAAACGATCATCCTCTTGCATTTGAAAGTAGGAAACTCAAACCTTATGAATGCAATTATAGTACATATGATAAGGAACTGTTAGTTGTTGTGCATGCATTAAAAATTTGGAAACATTACCTTATGGGTTTGGAAGTTCTAATTAAAACCGACCAACAAGCTATTAAGCATTTATTACATCAACCATTGATTTCCGATAGACATATCAAATGGGTTTCATTTCTACAAAACTTCCAACCTCTGATTCAATATCACCCAGGAAAAGCTAATGTTGTAGCTGATGCTTTAAGTCGTCTCCCATCCCCACAAACAACTACTATTTGAATTAGTAATATTTCTGCTATTCAGATTCATTCATTTCATGTTATGATTTCCACTTATGCATGTGACCTGTATTTTTCACAAGCATGGATTGCTTTCAATAATTCCACATCACATCATGAGGATCATTACACATTTCATAATGGATTCTTGTATTTCCAACACAAGTTATGCATTACACACACTACAATAGATCGATGGTATACCGAGGTTTTTACCTAGGAAAATGAACGCGGTTTTGCCGCGACGCCGGTGTAAAGGTCAATTTCCGCGTCGGTACCAAAGAGTCGGTTTAGACGTCGGTAAAAGCGTCGGTATATGCGTCGGTATAAACATCGGTATATGCATCGGTAATCGGTTTCTGCTGCATCGCCTCCTGGGTGTACCGACGGTTATTCCGATGACACTATTGGGAGTACCGTCGCTTATACCGACGATCATACCTGCAAAATTTTTTTTGGGCAGAATGTTTTGTCTTTTGCTACTGCAACATTACCATGATGTTGCTGAACAAAAGACAATACACTCTGCCCAAAAAAAATCGAGTACATGTGATGTATACTCTAATGACAACCGAAATATGATTTCATGAAACAGAGTATTATTGTACACAAAAGAGATCGATAATCAGAATGAACAATGAACCATGTACAAAAGAAGTTATATATTTCAAGAATGAAGCATGTACAAGAGTGTGGCAAACCATTGTCATATATGACGCTTTTACAAAATGTGGCAAAGCAATGTATTGCCATATGGAAATCAAATACAAAATATTGGTCTTCCACTGCCATACACATGCAAAGAACGTTCCATATCAACAATCCTGCAACAGAGAACAATAATGGAATGAGATAAATTCACATGAAAATTACAAACAAGTAAAAACCAAGTTTATAAATTAATTACCTCATCGCAAACGCTCCCATGAAACTACCGCACCGCATCCCTCCAAGTCCTGCAATAGTGCAGTCAACCCATGACTATATCCATAAGACTCCTCCGATCGTGTTGGAGGACGACCCATTGCCAGCTCCTGAAACAAATATAAAAAGATTAGAGAAATATATATGAGAAATTTAACACAAATAAATTCTATAAATGAAATGGTACTTACAAACTCATGACGCATCGTGTCATATCCGCCGCTGCCCAAATGTGACGGTCCAATTGTGTCTAGACGTGTGGCTGCGGCATTTCGCTGCTGGCGATATCGATCAGGAGTCTGCTGCTGCTCATCACGAATCATGTCCCACTCCTCAGCATCTAACCACACAGGCTTTGGTAAGCCTTCTCTGAATGCATCACGAGCCTCGGATCGTCGATGCGACATGACCTCACGTGTGGTATGCAGAATCCACTCTGAACTGACAATCGACTGTTCATCGGCTGGTCGGAACTCCTGGTAAATCGTCTGTGTGATATAATTCTTCCGATCTTTATCCTATTCACTCCATTTTCGCATGATGGAGTGTCCAAATTGGATGGAGCAAAGCTGTTGTATGCGTGCACGCATTGCTTTGCCAGCCGCATCCATCACCGGAGCTCCATCTCGGATACTATACACCTTGGAGTCATCATGGTCATGAGCACCCCAAGGTGTACGTGGTGTACTGCGTGGCATACCTACATCTGAGGTACTCGTCCTAGGAGTAGAAGCGGGCGACACAATGTCTGTCGCACTGCCTCCACAACAACCGCCTCCTCCACCTCCAGACCTACCTGTAGATCCACTCCTAGAACCTCCTTCTCCAGAGCGTGACCTCGATCTACGAGACGGGCCAGACCCTGTATCGCGCTGAGGTATCGAACGCACATGTCTACTAGTAGATCCAGTAGGAGATGGCTGCAAAGATGGTCATGGTGGAGTCACAAAGCTAGGAGACATACCTCCTACGAGAGTAGCATCACCCTCAGGAGTGACACGGGCAGGAGTGACACCGGCAGGAGTGACACCGGCGGGAATGAGGCCAGCGGGAGTGAGGCCCGCAGGAGTAAGGCCGCCAGGAGTGAGGTCGGGAGGAGTGCTACCACGAGCGATCCAATACTGTGATGCAGCGGCCATATACGCAGGAGGAACCTGAGAGATGAACTCCAAAAACTGCTCCTCTATCATGGACTGTGGAGTGACTGGAGGACTGTCTCCCATCGTGCTATGTAATAAAAGAACTCAAATAATTAGCATGCGATAAGAAAAATAATATAGGGAATAAACAAAAAAAAAAACCAAAAATTAGTACGTACAAGTCTTTTATTCAAAAGTCCTCTATTCTAGCATCCTCTTGAAGATCCAATGCACCGAGGAATATCTATCTCTAAATTGATGGCTTCTAAATCGCTTGCTATGCTGGTTTCCTCTTGATCATCATCTATTGCTTCGTCTTCTCAAACAATGACCTCTTCGTCAATGACCTCTTCTTCTGGAACAATGATCTCTTCCTCCTCAACTATCGAATGAATCTCTGAGTCCACTAGAGATGGACTTTCTTCTACATCTGCATTTTCAAAAATTTGTCTACTACGTGGAGCGACTTGTAAAACAAATAGCCACTCTGGGTCTTTTGAATCTCGTATAAAAACAACTTGCTCACAGTGTTCGGGAAGTACAAATGTATCCCTTTCATCTGTCCATAATCTTGTCGCTGCATCTAGCCATCTGCTCGTTGGAAAAGGTGGGAGAGGTCAAAGATTTTATGGAAGAGGCAAAAATCGAGTCGGACGATTTCTTCGAAATTGAGCTCTTTCCTTTGCGTTAATTTCCTTGGCAAGTTCATACCTTTCTAACCACTTTTGCATAGGCTCAGAGTTAACTATGCAAAACTTCATTGCCTTCTCTCTGAAAGCTGCATCCATTTTTCTTTGCAATCCTTTACCTTGGAGTTCATCGCCTACGAGACGAACATCTTCATCATCGCTCCATAAGCGAGGCATTTCGGGATCCGATATACGTAGAAACTCAGTAATGAATACAAGAGATTCTTGTACAAGCCATCCCTCTGCCATGCTACCCTCTGGACGTGCTCTCTGTCGAACAAACCCTTTTAATGTCTTCATAAAGCGCTCTAAGAAGAACATCCATCAACTATGGATAGTTCCTGCTATTGCAACTTCATTTACTACATGAACCAGTAAATGAAGTTGAATAGTGAGAATACTTGTGGGAAAGTATTTCTCTACCATACAAACAGCCTCGATAGCATTGAGTTTCGCACTCTCTATGCTATCTCTATTTAACTCTTTAGAAGATATCCACCGTACTAAAGAACTAATTTTATAAATGGTTTTTCGTACATCCTCTGAAAGACAATCTTTTAGGGCTACAGGGAGCACAAACTGTAAAAACTTGTGCCAATCATGAGACTTGAGTCCTACAAGATCGTCGTTTCATGTGAAGGCAGTCTTTAGACATCTCATGCATCCAGTAGGTGTACGAAACTCTGAAATTGTTTTCTTCACTTGTTGCTCTTCTATCCTGCGAAGCACCCAAAGAGCTCTTGGTAACGATAATGTTCCGTTGGGCTTAGTAATTGCCCACAACTCTCGCATACGACCTCGCTCTTCTAGGTTGTCCCTTTGTGCTTTGCTTTCTTTCTTTCCGATCAAAGTTTTCCAAAGCATCTCTCCCACATTCTTGAAAATATGCATCGGGTCTACCAAATGATTGATCACCAATTCACTCCAATAAGGGAGTTCATGAAAAATGGACAACCGTTTCATGCCAGCAACTGGATTTTCTGAATCCCACAGTTGTTTCCAATCGCTAGCTTTCATTGGTGTTGCGCTTGTCGACTAATTTGTCCTTCACGTAAAACATGCCCATCAGGTAAATATCTATGATGTCCTTCATAGACAGTTTTACGTAGTGCTTTGGAATAGCGTGCTTCGAGTCGTGGTCCGCATAAAGGACAAGCATGGTAACCCGAAATCGATAAACCTGAACATTCACCATAACCAGGCCAATCATGCATTGTCCACATAAGTATGCCTTGCACTCGCACGTCTCGTCTTCTTATAGGTTGAGACATTTCACGCACAGTGATCCCATCCCATAAAATGCGCAGTTCTTCTACAAGTGGTGCAAGACATACATCCATGTTTTTTACCTTATACTTACCTGGTACAATAAGAGCTAATAATAAATGACCTTTCTTTGTGGCCAACCATGGTGGGATATTATAATTGACCAAACATACAGGCCATGTGCTCCATGAAGAACTGTGTAATCAAAATGGATTCACTCCATCCATAGCTAGGCCTAGACGTATGGACCGAGGCTCACTAGCAAACTCTGGCCACTTAGTATCTATGTGCTTCCAAGCATCAGAGTCAGCTGGCACTCGCATTACATTATCTGTAGACCTGCTCTTTGTATGCCATGACATTAACTCAGCTATAGATTTGCATCTAAACATGTTCTTAATTCGTGGAATGATAGGAAAGTGGCAAAGAACCTTTGCGGGGATTGCTTCGCCTATAACGTCTTCTCTAAATCTATTTGCTCCACACTTTGGACATACTTGGAGATGCTCATACTCATTTCGAAAGAGAATGCAATCATTCGGACAAGCATGAATTTTCGTATAATCCATTCCAATGGACTGTAAAAGTTTTTTTGCATCTCCACGTGTTGGAGGCATGTCATTTCCCTCTGGCAAAATTTGATCTTTAAGAAGCCTGCAATAAGCAATTAAAATGATATTAGTAAATGAAGTTATTGTGATACAACAATGAAAGCCAATTTGTTCTCCACTTACCTGAACAATTCAATGACACTACTATCTGACCATCCATAAATGGATTGCAGATTGAGCATCGCGAGTGAAGCACGTAGTACAGATATCTTTGCTCTAGTGTAAAGTGGTAAACGAGCTAATCTTCGCATAATTTCATATTCTTCATCAACTTCTAATCGTGGAATTTTTGTTGTGTCCATGAAACTCTCGTCGACACCTTCTCTCACCATCAGGATCTTCGTCCATCTCATAAAATGCTTCAAGCATCTCTTCCATATGTTCATTCTGTGTAATATTATTAGTGCTTGCTTCTACGTCTAAGTTCTTTTTTGCTCTCTTTTGTCCACGAGATGTTACCGGTGCAATGTCGTTTGGATCCATCTGCTCACCTGGGGGACCATGCGAATGATAGCGTAGGTTTTCCAGTCGACTCTTATCAAAGGATCCATACTCTCTAACATGTGCAGTACAAATCCGTCGTTTCCGATAAATTTGATAATTGCACTGTGTGCAAGGACATGCCATTCTCTCTTCAGGATCCAAAGAAGCCATCTGCTACAATATGGACATTTTAGAACATTTTAGAACATTTCTTTTTTTATAAAAACCTAAAAATCTAACTCTTAAAGACCTAAATACTTAAATACCTAAAAAAACTTAAAATCCTAGTTTTAAAACCCTAATCTATATAGCTATCCTATTTTATCTATATATTTGGATTTTTTCTTGATTGATCCTATTTTATATATATATATATTTATTTATTCATATTTTTTTCCTCTTAATTAAGTTATATGTATGCCTAAACCCTAAAACCCTAATTTTAAAGATCTGGACCTAAATTATGTATATTTCTATACACATGTGTATATACATGTATATATGTATTATATGTGTATGTGTATGTGTGTATATATGTCATGTACGTATTAAAACCCTAAAACCCTAATCCAAATGACCTAGAACTAAAACATGTATATATATGTATGCATGTGTATATATATGTGTATATGTATATATATGTGAATATAGATAGGTATATAAGTATGTGTGTTTGTGTATTTATATATTTATTTATAAATTCAGATTTTTTCTTTACTTAATTATATTTAATTATATATATATTTAATTAAATAATTTAAAACACTAGTTCTTTTTATATTTATTTATGTATATAATTATCTTATTTTATATATATATTTATTTATATATTCATATTTTTTTCTTACGTAATCCTATTTTTATATATTTATTTTTATATATTTAATTAAATTATTTAAAACACTAGTTCTTTTTATATTTATTTATGTATATAATTATCTTATTTTATATATATATTTATTTATATATTCAGATTTTTTTTCCTTACGTAATCCTATTTTTCTATATTTAATTTTATATATTTAATTATATATATTTAATTAAATTATTTAAAACACTATTTCTTTTTATATTTATTTATGTATATAATTATCTTATTTTATATATATATTTATTTATATATTCAGATTTTTTTTCCTTACGTAATCCTATTTTTCTATATTTAATTTTATATATATAATTTTATATATTTAATTATATATATTTAATTAAATCCCTAATCTTAAAATTCTAGATCTGAAATACTAAACCCTAAAACCCTAATCTTAAATATGTAGACCTAAATTCTGTATTACATGTGCATGTGTATGTGTGCATATATCCTATGTACGTGTTATAACCCTAAAACCCTAATCTTAAAGATTTAAATCTAAAATATGTATATTTTTGTATGCATGTGTATCTACATGTATGTATGTATTATATGTATATGTGTGCTTGTGTATATATGTTATCTATGTATTAAAATCCTAAAACCCTAATCAGAAAGACTTAGACTTAAATCTGAAAAACTAAACCCTAAAACCCTAATCTTAAATATCTAGACCTAAAATATGTATATTTCTGTATACATGTGTATATACATGTATATATGTATTACATGTGTATGTGTATGTGTGCATATATGTTATGTAGGTGTTATAACCCTAAAACCATAATCTTACATATTTAAATCTAAAATATGTATATTTCTGTATGCATGTGTATCTACATGTATGTATGTATTATATGTATATGTGTGTTTGTGTATATATGTTATCTATGTATTAAAATCCTAAAACCCTAATCAGAAAGACTTAGACTTAAATCTGAAATACTAAACCCTAAAATCCTAATCTTAAATATCTAGACCTAAAATATGTATATTTCTGTATACATGTGTATATACATGTATATATGTATTATATGTGTATGTGTATGTGTGCATATATGTTATGTAGGTGTTATAACCCTAAAACCCTAATCTTAAAGATTTAAATCTAAAATATGTATATTTTTGTATGCATGTGTATCTACATGTACGTATGTATTATATGTATATGTGTGTTTGTGTATATATGTTATCTACGTATTAAAATCCTAAAACCCTAACTAGAAAGACTTAGCCTTAAATCTGAAATACTAAACCCTAAAACCTTAATCTTAAATATCTATACCTAAAACCCTAAAACCCTAATCTTAAATATTTAACCCTAAAACCCTAATCCTATTTAAAACCCTAAAACTCTAATCTTAACTATTTAACCCTAAAACCCTAATCCTATTTTTATATATTTGATGTAAAACAAAAACTTCAAAATAAAAATAGGATTATATGTGTGTATGTATGCATGTGTGTATATATGTGTGTGTATGTATGCATGTGTACATGTGTGTGTGTATGTATACATGTGTATACATGTGTATACATGTGTATACATGTGTGTGTATGTGTATGTGTGTGTATGTAGGCATGCATGTGTGTGCATGTGTGTGTACGTGTGTGTATGTATGCATGCATGTATGTGTATGTGTGTGTATGTGTATGCATGCGTATACATGTGTGTGTATGTATACATGCATGTGTGTATATGTGTGTATGTATGCATGTGTGTATATATGTGTGTATGCATGCATGCCGGTATATGTGTGTGTATGTATGCATGCATGTGTGTATATGTGTGTATATATGCGTGTGTGTATGTATGTGTATATATGTGTGTGTGTGTATGTGTATGTATGCATATGTGTATATATGTGTGTGTATGTATGTGTGTATGCATGTGTGTGTATGTATGCATGTGTGTAAATTTATGTGTGTGTGTATGCATGCATATGTGTATATGTGTGTGTGTATGTAAGCATGCATGTGTGTATAGGTGTATGTATGTAAGCATGCATGTGTGTATAGGTGTGTGTATGTAAGCATGCATGTGTGTACATGTATGTGTGTATGTATGCATGTGTAAATTAATGTGTATCTTCCTTTCTCTTCTCTCTCTCTTTCTTTGTCTCTCTCTCTCTCTCTCTCTCTCTCTCTCCCTCCTTCTCTCTCTATCAATAGCGAATAAAAGAATCACTTACAAGTATGTCTCTCTTTGAATCGTTGTCGTCAAAGCGTAATGTAGGTCGTCTCTCATCCAATTCCAAACAGTCGATGCCAATGAACTTCTGCAAAATCAACGAAAAGAGAAATTAGAAACCCTAAAGCATAGAGAAACACAAATGCTAACAGTATGTGCAGCACTTACCAAGATGTGAGAGCTAAGCCGAGAGAGAGTGTGTGTGTGTAGAGAGAGAGATCCGTGTGTGTGTGTGTGCACAAGACAATGCAGGTTCGCGTGCGCAAGTTCTACAGTAGACCGACAGTACTCAAACACACGCAGAAATGTGAAGTTTTGCTCTCGGGTTCGTGGTATGTTTAAAAATTCACCGCCGGTATAGGCGCCGGTATGGACGTCGGTATACGCGTCGGTAGTTGCCAGTAATTTACCGACGCTTATACCGATGCATATACCGATGCCTATACCGATGCTTATATCGGTGGCTGCGGGTCACACCGACGATCCGTTTAAAATGGTCATACCGTCGGTCACTTGACCGTCGGTATCTCTTAGTGAGATTTTTCGAGGGCTATACCGACGCCGACTACGACCGTCGATATATGCAGCGTTGGTATGCCCCTCATATGTTGTAGTGACAAGTATTGAAAGAGTTTGTTATGAAAGAGATGCATGAACCACCATATATGGGTCATAGGGGCATACAAAGTACTATTTCTGCATGTAAAGATTTCTTCTTTTGGCCTAACATGGAAAAAGATGTTGCACAGTATGTTTCTTACTGCATTGTTTGTCAGCATGTAAAACGACATCATGGTCAACCATTTGGATTATTAATGCCTCTTCCTATACCTGATGGACCATGGGAACATATTTCTATGGATTTCATTACTGGTCTTCCTACAACATGAGCATACTCGGAAGAGTCAAGAACATTACATGCATAGTATTTATACGAAGCGCACAGTCAAACAATTTAACAAAAATGATTTAGTTTGGTTATGAATCATTAAAAGGTGTTTAAAATTATTTCTCAACATCCTAAGCTAGAAATTATCCCACGGTATTATGGACCTTTTCGTATTATTGAGAAAATAAATGAAACTTCTTTTTTCTTAGATATACCTTCTCATTGGGGTATACATAATTCTTTCCATATAAGTTTGTTGAAATTATTTCAAGGTACTTTGCCACTCACGCCTATTTTAGATGATCCTCCTTTACTTGAAGAGGATGCGGAAATATTGATTCCCGAGAAAGTAATAGATTATGACGTTAACACTACGCGAATTGGTAAGCAATATCATAGGTATTTAGTAAAATATAAAAATCACTCACTTGAGGAATCACAATGGATCCATAAGACCTCCTTATCATCTCACTATGATCATCTAATTTTTGCATATCATTCCCAATTACATTAAACTTTCAGGTTTTTGATATTTTTGATTTCATGCATGTGTTTTACATGGTTCATGCTTACTATTGTTGAGTGATGGGACATGCGACTGATCATCCATGTCTATTTTTATATTTATCAACTGAGGTCAGTTGCTTGTCAACTAGGAGGGATGTTGTATTTTATGGAATCATGGAAGGTTAAATGCATTTTTAATGTTTTAAATGTCCAGAAGGTTTTAATGTGGTTGTGTTTGATCTAGCAGGTGAAGAAGCATGAGATTTAATGTTTTAAATGTCCAGAAGGTTTTAATGTGATTGTGTTTGATCTAGCAGGTGAAGAAGCATGAGGGCATGGATACAAGTGGATGCGCATAAATAGATAAATTCGAAGACTAAATCAAAGACTTCTAGAATAGTTATATTTAGGTTTATCTTGTTGTAAAAGTAGTGGTTCGCTTTAGAAAGCGACGCCTTTTGTAAATAAAGTAGTTTTTCCTAAAAGACGCTTCTAAAAGCAATGGCCCTCATGTAACTTCTATTTTCAGGACGTAATAAAAATAAACCTTTAAATACATGTACTCTAAGAGACTCGTTAATACCTTGCATTTCATGCACCTCTGTATTTCTTAGGATAAGAATAAAATAGTTATCTTATCTTCTATGGACGTGAGTTTAACTTGAAAACTTTAGGTGCATGTTTCCTTCTAAGCTCAATGGTAGATTATGCTTGAGATTTTTGTTCCTATTCAAAGCTTTCTATTCATATTTTATCTTTATCATAACTTGAACATTATTAAGCCTTATCACATAATATTTAAAGTTTTTTTTCTTGAATATTTGAATAGTATTGTATATTAGTTGTATTTGATGTGTATAAATTTCTCTAATTAGATTGAAACACCTTGGGCTCTCATCAAAGCTTACAGTTTGAATATTGGAGTACCATTGATTATTATTCAATATCTTTTTTGGTATTTAATCCTTGAATTCATATTTATGACAGGTAGATAGAAATTAGAACTTCATGGAGTACACTATATGGATCTTCCAAATTTTTCCCTTTGCAAAAAACATCTTTTATTTTGCTTTATATTTCTTTGAACCAACCCAATATGCATCTGAGTGAAGTTTGATATCAATTTCAGAGGTGAAGGGGTAGAAAACCCCTTCATTGATGGTGCCCTTCAAGTATTTGAGAACTCTCTTGCTTGCTTCCATGTCTGGCCTCCTTTGCTTGTGCATATATTGACCGAGTATGCTAACACTATAGCATATGTCCACCCTTGTGAGAGTTGCATAGTTCAAGCTTCCTACCAAGCTTTGATAGCTTGTGATATCTTCAATAGGTTCTCCCTCATAAGCACTTAGCTTATGATTCAACTCCATGGGTGTACGTGCACACAGTATTCTCCATTTTAAATTTAGAAAGCATGTCATGTACATACTTCCTTTGAGTGATGTAGATACCAGAATCTGTATAGACAAGTTCAAATCCAAGAAAATAAGTTAGAGGTTCAAGATCAGTAATCTTGAATTCATCCTTCATTTCACCCTTTACTTGTTTAATCCCATTGACATCATTGACTATAATTATAATTTCATCTACATATACATAGAGATATATAACTTCTAACTCATTCCTCTTTATAAATAAGGATGTGTCTACATTGCTAGCTTTGAATCCTTGGACCTGCAAGTAGGGAACTAATCTCTAATCCCAAGCTCTTGGAGCTTGTTTCAAACCATACAGAGCCTTCTTTAATTTACACACATAATTTTCATGATGTGCATCTTCATAACCAGGTGGTTGTGCCATATAAAATTCCTCTGAAATCCAACCATTAGAGAATACTTCTCAGCTGAATTTGATACCTTCCTACAAGAAGCAAGCATCAAAAGAGAGGTGAAAACCAGATACACACCTGAGCTCAATGGAATAGCTGAAAGAAGGAACAAAAAAATAGTTGAAGCAGCTAGACCCATGCTCAATGAAAAGGGTTTACCCAATTATATTTGGGTAGAGGCTATATCAACAGCCGCATACCTTGTAAATAGACTTCCATCAAAGTCTTTAGATGGTATGACTCCCTATGAGGTATGGAATGGAAGAAGGGCAAGTCTAGAGCATTGAAAAATCTTTGGTTGTCTAGCTTATGCTCACATACCTTCTCAAATAAGAGGGAAATCGGATCCCAAAGCAAAGAAGTGTATATTTATTGGATATGATCAAAACCAAAAAGGATACATATTGTATAATCCCTCTAACAAAGGCTTTTTAGTTAGTAGGGATGTAGTCTTTGATGAAAATAAAGCTTGGTTTGGTGATGATAGGAAAATGAAGCTACCCTATCATATAGCCTTTCTTGTTGAAGCATTGTCTATGAGCTTTGCCAAGTTGACAAGCTCCACACTTGTATATCATATGTTTTTCTATGATGTTGATAAATCCAAGTACACTTTGATCCCTGCAAATTTGTTTCAAAGTTCTCTCACCAATATGAGCAAGCCTTTTGTGTCATACCTCCAATTCAAAGAGCGTTTGAGATCCATAGCTAAATAATGATATATTCTTGGTGTCCTCCACTTCAAAGGTCAAGATTCTTCCTATCTTTTCTCCATTGGGAATTCTTCAAAATCCTTGCTTAGGTTCTTCCACATATGCTCCATGTCTTGTAAACCTCACCTACAATCCTTTCTCCACAACTTATACAACACTTATCAAATTTTTGGTTATGGTAGGTACATACAAAACCTTGCATAGAAGATTCATGTTGCCATCTGATGTCTTGACATTACCTACTTTCTCCACAGAATGTCTTGTATCATCACCTGTCTCCACTTCATGTTTATTTTTGGGATCTTTTAAATCAGATAGCAATGCTACATTTCCTGATACATGATTTGATCACCCAGAGACAATATAGATAACATGATCATCATCTTTACCCTGCTTCAATGATAGGTTCATAAGGAGTAGTGAGTCTTCTTGATTTTGATCTTCAATGTAGTTGTAATCCTTTCTTCCTCGATATCTATTTTGCTGATTATTATTGTTGAAGTAATTGTTGATGTTGTATCCTCCATTGTATCCGCCTCTATTTGATCCATAGCCACCTCTATTGAATCCTCTTCCTCTGCATTTCCTTGGTTTCTTGTAACATTCCTTAGTGGTATGATTAGAGTATCCAAAATGTTACAAGATTGAGATGCTTGCGGTCTCCCCCTACCTTGCTTTCCTC
Source organism: Ceratopteris richardii (assembly GCA_020310875.1). NCBI lineage: Eukaryota > Viridiplantae > Streptophyta > Polypodiopsida > Polypodiales > Pteridaceae > Ceratopteris > Ceratopteris richardii. The sequence continues at coordinate 6,750,416 of CM035430.1, read as the reverse complement.
CTCTGCCTCTTCCTCTACCTTTCCTCTACTTGTGAAGTTGGCTTGGAAAGAGCTACCTTCATCTTCATTCTTCTTAGACTCTGACGTATCCTTAGCTTTAGCTTTATTAGATTATAAGACAAAAGACTGATTACCTCTTAAGGATTCATCATTCTTTCTTATCCTTTCTTCATGTGTGAAGAGTTGGCCCATAAGAGCGTTGAGGTGAGCACTTGCATGTCCATGTATAGGTCCATGAAAAATGTGAGAGATTCCCACTCATCATTAGCCTTGATTCCATTGATGATTTGCCTTATGATTTGATCTTCTTCAAGTACCTCTCTAATGCTTCCTAACTAATCAAAGATCTACTTCATTTTGGTGACATAATTAGTCACACTTTGCTTGGGACTCTTCTTCAAGGTAGTAAACTCCATCCATAGTTGGTTCTTCCTTGCTCTGGTATTTGAAGCGAAGACGGAAGCAGGTGCTTTCCAAGTTTCTCTTGAGGGCTTGCATCCTTTCACATGAGGTAAGAGAAAATCAAAGATTGGGTTTAAGATGTAGGACCTGGCTAGTGCATCCTTTGAGCACCAAGTTGTAAGCCTTTCTTGCTCTTCATGTTATGGTTGTCCTTTGCTTCTCATTGTTGGCATGACTTCATCTTCATGTATGTATCAAAAGAGATTTCTCCCTTGAAGGTAGGCCTCCATCCTTAGAGACCAGGCTGAGTAGTTGTTTCTATTCAATTTGTCAATGGTGGAACGAAATACATTTCCCATATTTATTTATCTTTGCTCTGATACCATTGTGAAGGGAGATGGTGATACACTTTAAAGATGTGTCTAGTGATGCAAAAACCTTCTCTACACCTACCAAGATAACTTCAGAGATGATAAGTAGACACCTTGTGCTTACGAAGGATGCATATAAGCCATCCTAGTGCTTTGGAGTATCAATATCAAATCGATTCATCAAAACATACTAGTTGATAGAAAATAGGGGAACCAAAAAACATAAAACGGATGAAGCAAAAACTTGCTATTTTGGGATAGATTGCACTCTAGAGATTAACTCAGAACTCACAGCATGCTGAAAATTGAATAGACATCTTTTGCACATTTTTAAGTGGATAGATAATGAATCTAAAGCAACAAATTTGATGATTTTTTATGAACCATACTGAGAGAAATCAATCTAGAAACATAGGGGTGTCATCCCAACATTTTAGGAGTTAACTGCCAATATACTTAGTCAACGTCAAATGATTGTAGCTCATAGAGTAATAAACAGATGATGAAAATTCGTATGATGCAAATAGACTTACCAAATTACCTATACCAATTTAAATTTCAGCAAAAGGTCAAGTATACTTAGAGAAATCACTCATTGAAGTTGACTGAAAATGAGAATCAAAACGTGTAGCAAAAGATGAGAACAACTTCAAAGTATAGCTTGAAAATCAATCTCTATTGAACATATTGTACATGATATGAATGGACATGAAGCTTGAGAAGGAGGAGCACAATGTCTGCTTCACTTATGGCTTGGTGCTTGATCAAAATATCTCCAGAATGTAGCTCTAATTATTGCTCTAATCTGTGACTATGCATAGGTGTTTTTATAGTGATATTTGAATTCAAATCTTGGAGGGATTGTACCAAAAAGTTCCCCTAAAGTTGAGGAATCATCGAGCTAATCAATCATTCCTAATTCAGCTCATAATTTGTGCCTAACATGGTCACGAGTTTCTTCAGTAACTTTTACTTTTCAAGGTAATAACTTTTCAAGAGTTACAAGAGCATGTTTTTATGACTCTCTCATTGAGAGTGTGTATAAGAAATGTTTACATCTATGTATGATCAAGCACTAGGCTTGAATGAAATACACCAACATTCTCTCATAGAGGGAAAACAATTTACAGTGTTACTCCAACCAATATTCATTCGAATTATTCAGTTTGAATGTGCTAACTACATACTATGATCAATGCTAAATCTTGGCCATAGTATAATTGGTTAAGTGTGCTCTCAGCAATACAACTAAACAATAGATAATTTAGAATATCCCCGCAAAACTCCATACACATAGAAAATTACCAATCACCCCTATAGGGAACAATGGAGCAAAGCATCAATCACATCAAGTTATGTTCAATAAATTATGAAGCACGAGCTTGAACCATCCGATAGGTAGTCTACATATTACAAGCATCGCTATAGAATCGCAAACCAAGGAATAAATTGTTGTTTCATGGTACTCGAGGAAATAATAACACCATAATAAGATTGAGGTCCATCATGTTGCTTCGGCCTGCTCGTTACATTCTATCTCCAAAAGAATCAGTAAGATTTGCACAAGCAGGCGTGGTGTAGCAGATGTGCCTTGTACTCCTAGGTAGATGGCCAGGGTTCAAGTCCGACCTTGGGCTGGACGCCTCAAAGTTCCCCAAGAAGGGTGCCTCTACCTTATGAGGTCAGGTGTGTGTGTGTGTCTTTCCAATTCATTGTACTCTCAAAAAAAAATTTACACAAGCTTCAAGCGGAGCTGAAATAGAATCAATAGGAAAATCATCCTCACATGTCGTGAATCTAGTAACGAAGGTCTTTCATTAATGAATACATGAACACATCCATATCAAGTCATCAAGGTTCTAACAAATCAGCATGCCACAATGGGTGAACTCTATCACTATTTAGTTATAGAAGACTTAAAGATCTTATTTATTCTAGATTGACATAGCAAAGTCAAGAAGAGTTCTATCTATAAAAAAAAGTAGTTCTAATAGAGTACCTGAACAACAAAACATTTGTACAAGCCAATGTATTCCTCCCATATGAACACCAGAAGCCTTTGTTTCCTCTTTTGAGATAGCAAAATTTCATAAACATGCACAAATCTCCAAGAGGATGGTAATCTCAAAGTCACTTCCATGCTCATATCTACCCTTTAATATGGTTATTTCCTCTCGACAATGACCATATAACTTCATATCCTCTTCATTTATTCTATGATATAGAAGAGCTAGAGAGATGATGGATATTTATCTTGTGAGACTGATGGGTGTAAATCGCTATCACATTCTTCTCTTCCAAGGTGTCAGACCTTGAAACCTCTACTCCTTCCCACCTTTCTAATCCGTTGCACATTGTTCCCTTCCCTGAGTTGTTCATCCACACTTCCTTCCACATGAGAGAACAACCAGCCAAGAAAAACTGAAGAAAAACCCTCCCTTTTTTCCTTCTAGAAGCGATCCCTAAAAAGTAAGTAAGGCTCTACCTATCCCTCTAGAGAACGTGAATCCTCCATAAATGTGCACCATGAAACATATGGTTCAACATGTAGCTTTTCATGCATTCTAAAGAAGCACATGGGGTTATTTGTTATTATGGAGAAAGTTGCTACCACCACGTCATCTACATCATCTACAAGATTCATAAAAAATGCATGGCAATTTTTTATAATCACATGGAGCCCTTGGAGGGGCTGATCTAATTCATACTTCTAAAATGTTGCTTTTCTGTCCAACATTGGAATAGTATACACGCACTACTTCTATGGTGGAAAGAGCTATACATTCCCCAAGATGAGATCTCCAAGAGATAGAACCTCTAGCAAAATAAAAAATGTACCCTGATGTAGACTTACGATTGTTTACAGAACCAACATAGTCAAAATCTGTGTAACCAATAATGGATGCTTTCCCTCTACCTAAGCATAGGCACTTGTCCTTAGTGCCACTCAAATATCTCAAAATCATCTTGACCGCTTCCCAATGTTTCTTGCTAGGATTAGACATATATTTGCTCACAACTCCCACTACAAATGCGATGTCTAGTTTCGTAGCTACCATAGCATACATCAGACTACCAACAACAAACTAGTAGGGAATTTTGGTCATGAATTCCTTTTCCTCATCTGATTTGGCGTATTCATCCTTGCTCAAATTTCACATATGTGCATAAAGGTGTACTAGATGCCTTTCCACCCTCCATATTGAACCTGTGAAATACTTTGGATATATACTCACTTTGATTATGCATAGTAAATTTTGAACCATCAATGAACTGCACAACCACATCTCCAATCCCCACAACGTCACACTAGCAAGAGTCACCAAGCCTCACAGTACCAAGAGACTTTGCTGCATAATTAGAGAACAAATTTATATGTGGTCTCACATGGAAAGAAGCACCAGAATACAGTAGCCATATGTGGGAAAGAGAATCAGCCATAACAGCCTCAGTTAGCACAGTACTATCAAGTGTCAACACATCAATGTCATCAGAAATAGCATTAATTTCTTCAATCTTCATAGTCGAAGTAGATGGTGTAGGACACTATTTAACATGCCCATCAACATTCTATCCTTACCTTTAGCATTCTTTAATGTATAACAATATTTCTTCATGTGTCCTTTCTTATGACAATAATGGCATTTTATATCCCTCTTCCTTGATTTACTTCTACTCTTATTCCGTTGACCATTCTTTTCCTTGTTCTTCCTTGTGGTACATTTCT
>CM035430.1:6510916-6740916 GCA_020310875.1 Ceratopteris richardii | reverse complement strand
CTATCTATCTTTCTACCTATCTACCTACCTATCTACCTACCTACCTATCTACCTATTTATCTATCTATCTATCTATCTATCTATCTATCTATCTATCTATCTATCTATTTTTCTATGTATCTATCTATCTATCTATCTATCTATCTATCTATCTATCTATCAATCTATCTATCTATCTATCTATCTATCTATCTATCTATGTCTATCTATCAATCTATCTCTTTGTCTATCTATCTATCTATCTATCTATCTATCTATCTATCTATCTATCTATCTATCTCTCTATCTATCTAGCTTATTTATCTTTGTTTCTATCTATCTATCTATATTCTAGCATCACCCACTCCCCTAACCCCCACTTCACCAATCATCACCATGTTGATAGACACATCATCCATAACTCCCATTTCCAATCCCATGCCCTCTGCATTCTAAACTGATCCCCTTGCATCTGATAATGTAAATAATTCATTCAATATGTTAATTCAGTGTGCATATCAATTACAACAAGAGTATCAATGATTGGAAGAGCATAGTGCTACCTTCTTGGAAGGGTCACAGAGGCTACAAGTAAGAGTCACTACACTGGAAGCCAACAATCAAATACTCTCGATAGAATACACCACCTTACAACAGGCTCATACGGAATTGGAGTCGAAGATGTCTATTATGGATGCTCAAGTAGTGAAAGATTTGGAAAACATGGTCCAAGTAAAAATGCTTACCAATGCTAAACTGAGATGCAATCTAGGTCTACTACGAAAGCACATGGTGGAAGCATTGGAAGAGAGCAAGAGGTTACAACAACAAAATCAAGAAAATCTTGAAGCTGCTATGGAAGGGACCATAGGCTTAGCTCCACAAAGTATTAAGCAGTCCCATTAGAAGACAAACAGATCTTTTTTGGAGACCATGCCAATTTTTTGGAACCATATGAAAAACTAGAGTCCGAATGTGTTGACCTAAAAAAGCAGTTGGCCAATGTCAGCACATCTCAATCTGAGCCTACCATCCCTCAACAATCCACTAAAGAACTAGAGGCCTTAAGAAAATAGGTTGAAGAATTAAAAGCCAGACTCCTACCATATGAGAGGCTACCCTCTCCTATTGAAGAACCATAACCCGAAACTATGGTGGAGATTCCAATCAAAGAGAATTTTGAAGAGCCATATGACCCAATGTCGGAGCATGGTGGGCGTGTCATGGAATAGTGATGAGACATATTTGAGATCGAAGTGCCAGATTGGCTCAAGAGATTTGAACAGATCGATCAAACACATGATGATAGAGTGGTCGTGCAGATCCAGTCCCTTTCCAATCTAGAAAAAACTATTCTCAAGTCTACTTACTTTCAGAACATGTCCCATCAACGCCTTATTACCACATCAAAAATGCACTATAAGCCCTATTTTGTGTTATTAGCTAACTATAACATAGAGATTAAAAGGCATACAGGAAAAGAGCCTACATTTGCCACCTAGTTTGAGCCTGATGATCTACCAGTAGAAACACTTGTAGGCTCAATTTTTCAACCCAACTCGCGTGGATGACTACTCATAGACTATCCACAAATGATGCACATATGGGCCACAATGCCATTATATATTAAATATAACCCATGTTATTCTCTAATAGTCCACTGCAGATCATGGAAAGCTTTTGAAATCAAATTCCACAATAATAAAGGATATTCGGATTGGGTTATTTATCCATATTTTGCTCCACCTAGAGCACCACCCACTATAGGATACATGATCTCTACAATACATCATTGGTCTGCATGCTTAAAGAACGTATCGAACATTGCTCCCACGATGTGTATGAAAATCTTCGAGCTAATGATGGTCGTATTCAAGACCTTCTACAAGGTACAAGCACCTTATATTTCTGCACCCGACTTTTTTGAAGGTAACAAAGATTTGTTCTATGACATGAGCCAAACCCCCTCCATCAATATAATCTATGCTTGGCATGCATGCGTAAAGTATTTACCTACTTGCTACATGCAAACCTTTGAAGAAATGTTCTCTACCGGGTTCTAGGAATATCATTATGAAATTTTCATTCCTAGACCAACACATTTGTTACATCTCTTTGTGATGGAACAAGCCATACATGCCGATCAGCTATGCTTGCCACATCTGGACATTCTAGGTCTAGTAGATTGGGATAAGCTCATGATAGATTTAGCTCAAGGATTGCACATTCAAGAACATCACCTAGCCATAGACATTGTCGAGTATTCCATCAAGCACTCCCACCAACAAGGGTCTATCATCCCTGACAGACACAAGAGAGGGGGGTGTTGGTAGCAGCCATCACAGTCAAGATCTTACAAGACAAGGGAGCCAACAAAAGGAATCAGAGCAGAGAGAAGGACCAAGTAGGCAAAGCAGACAACGTAGATCCGACAAGTAGGCCACATAATTTTTCATGAAGAAATACTTCCCAAACAGTGATTTTAGTCACTTCACACCATTGTAAATACCATTTTACATTAGTCCTACTCCATTTTGTGCAAGTTGAGGTAGCTACATACCAATTTTCATACTTTTTAGACTTCATTTGAGCACTCAAATAAGTGCTAGAACCTAGTTTTTAACTAGGCCAGACACTAGGTCTAGACAGGGCCAAAGCTAGTCAAAAAACTATAAAAAGAGCTAGAGAGCTCATTTTTTAGGTTAGCTTGTTATCTGAGTTTTGAGCTATTATAAGAGACTTTTTTAGTAATACATAGATCTCCATTGTTCCTCTCTTTGTTCTCACTTGGTGTGCATGTGTGTGTGTTTGTGTGTGCATGCTTGTGTGCTTCTCACTCACACACTTGTTCCATCACTTGCTCATAGTCGTCATAGTAGTCCTCACGTCTCCACGGATTGACAATTATGAGGTGGATCTCCTCACATTGGCACTTGCCATTGTGCTAGAGTGACACCATGTAAATTTGTAAGGCCAATTATTGTTCAAGAACTAAGTAATAAGGATTGTTTCATTAAGTATGAAGTAAATAATTGATAGACCTTGAAAGTAGGAAAAATATTGGATGTTATAATTATAGATGACTTGTACTAAAATTGAAGCTGCTGAACTGTAGACAAATCACTTTTAGGTGTGCTAGAATTGAAGTTGTTGAAGGGTAGACAAAACCGCTTTTAGGTGTAGAAAGCATTTTCACAGTAAACATTCCAAAAAAATTAAAGCATGGCAAGACTTTTCCATTACAACATTGAAGTATGAATTTATTCTTTTGCTTTGGCTCACATGTATATCACAAGATAATAGTGTACGTTCTATGAAAATTTTCTGTTATTTTGTGAAAATTTCATGTCATTTGATAGAGATGCTTTGGATGAAACCTGTCGTATGATAGGCATGGAAAAAATTTTCCTGTCGTATGATAGGCTGCCCGTCAAATTTAGGCCCTATATGTGAGGTATAAAGCTCCCTTTCTTTCTTATAGAGATTATTCCCTCCACCCTTCCAATTCACACAATGGGGAAACTGAACTGAAATTTGAGCTTATTGTAACCGTTCGATTTTGAAGTACGGTCACCCCCACCATTGATTTGATATGTTCCATAGTACGAGTTTTTCTTATGGACTTTTGACATTTTGTATTTCTCTGAGTTCTTGTATTTGATGGGAGCGCCTGCCTCTTGTATTCGATGTATGTTTCTTTCATGAATGCACATTTCTTTTGATGTTGTGTAGAAAGTCTTTGTGCATATGTGAGAGAAAATTCATAATATAGGACTAAATGCCTTAAAGAACTGACAAGTTTATATAATATCAACCATATTTTCAAAATAAAGGATATAAAGCATCTTTAATGTCTACCTTTTATTAAAAAAGAAATTTTAACTTTTTTGACTTTTTAAGACATTACATGGTAGTTTTTCTCTCAAAATCGCACAACCCACACTAATGGTACACAATGCAAATATGCGAAAGATATAATGGATCTCACAATTTAGGATCGTAAGCATAGATACTAGGACTAGACTAGATGAAAGAGATCTCATCATTTGGGTTGCATGAGACTTGATATCAAAATTATAGTATCTCCTCTGATTGAGATGAACAAGATACAAAGATAAGATTAGATTGGACCTAGTACTAGGAGATTACAAGACCACAAGTCAAGAAGACTAAAAAAAGAGATTAGGCAACAACGAGAATTGGAAAGTCGAAAGTCCTATTACTTGTAGACCATGATTCCTTGAGCTCCAAAGATTGGCATTGGCAACACTAAGGATTTCAATTGGAAGTCTTTGTTGGGCTTTGGGGCTATCTTGTCAAAAAGTTCTACCTTGGTGGGCCTTTCAGTATGTAATCCTGATCATGTTGGATGTCTAAACCTTGGTTTGTGGGATGTGCAGGTTTCATGGACACGACACCCTCCTTCATTTGTACTTTTAAATAATTCAAGCATATCTAGGAGAGTAGACCTCTCAAAAACAAGACTAGAAGCTAGATTACATAAGACTAGAACAAAAGACTAGGCAAGAAAGAGAACTAGAAACTAGAAAGTACATACTCGCATGCCTCAACTTCTTGAGCTCCAAAGATTGGCATTGGCAATTCTAAGGATTTCTATGGGATGCCCTCAAATAGATGTTAAAGGGTGGTTAAGGTTCATATGGCGATTCGAGATCCTCTAAATGAGCCTTTGTTCACATGGAAGATAAGAAATGATACATGCTAAGGGAGATGAACATGATACAAGCTTGGACCAAGCATAGATAGGGGATGAAGGAAGACATCAAGAATCTCTTACTCACATAGTTCTACTTGTCCATGGCATTTTTAGTGAATGCAATATCTCCGTTTTTCTTGCCCTTCCTAACTTTAAGTTGCAATCATTTTCCATGGGTAGGGCACAAAATTATTCAATATGTTGAGGTTTGATTTGAATGTTTAATGCAATCACTTAAGCATTGAATTTAGGTGGATAAACATGAGTTTTTGTGGACAGATTTGATTCTAGAAGGGATACGTCATAGATAAGAAGTTTATTCAAGAAAAGTGTTCGCTCACATGACCAAACTTTAGTAAAGCTTTTTTTTTCTGTTTGTCTTCCACGAGCTACGATGAGCACACACTTTTTTTCTAGAAACACACACTTTTTCACCTTTGGTTGTAGCTTGTACCTCAATTCACCTGGCACATGTACATAACAAGTAAATCCAAATATCTTCAAGTGGGAAAGATCAGGTTTCTTACCATAATAGGCTTGATATGGTGTTAAGCCATGGATCCCTAAGGTAGGAGCCCTATTCATAAGATAACAACGGTATTTGTTACATCACTCCAAAATATGTTAGGTACATTCATCCTGTAAGCATTGCTCTAGCTATCTCTGTAATGCATCTATTCTTTCTCTCTGCTACCCCATTTTGTTGGGATGTGTACATGCATGTTACTTGCCTCTTCATGCCTTTATCCCATAAGAAATCAAAAATCCATTGGAGAATATTCTCCCCTCCATCGGACCTTATCTTCTTGATATGTGTACATGTTTTGTTCTCTCACATTGCCTTGAATGCTTTGAAACATGTAAACACATATTATTTGTTTTTCATAAAATAAACCCAAACCATCCTTGTGCAATCATCTCTAAAGTGAAAAATTAATTGTTACCTCCAATAGATTGCTCTTTGGTTGGCCTCCACTCAGCTATATGTACCAACTCCAATGGATGTTGGCTTATGTAGCCACTCTTCTTGAATGGAAGTCTTGCTTGTTTCCTTAGTTGACAAGATTCACATCAAATGCTTCATACCTTGTCCTCGGAAGTTGGGAAGTCATTCAACTAGCCTTTTGAATTGCATTTCCTTCATTCTTTGTATGTTGATGTGTCCTATCCTATTGTGCCACAAGTCCAACTCCGAAATCTTCTTGTTTCCATATGTGAAGAAGACATGTTGAGTGGAATGAGAATTTACCTCCAAAGTGAGGAGTGTCCCTTGCTTTCTTCCTCTTGCTATGACCTTCTACCTCACTTATGGTTCTCCACAAAGCATCCACCTGTTTTGGACCTTACTTAATAGAATCTTTCAACCATTTTCCCTATGGAAGTTCTTTGTGATGCTAGGTATATGCAAGACATCCTTGAGACATCTTCTTTCCTCCTTGTCATCCAAAGCTGCATCTCCAACATGGGAGATTGAAGTTTCCCATCTCTAGTCTTTTCTGCTTGATCTAGCCCTTGGCTTATGCTCCAATGTGTGTAAAATACAAATGCGGCTCTGAAGTTACCTTAATCCAAAGCTTTCCTTACATGGACACCTTCCACACTTGAAAATTTCAATAGAATAGATCCCCTTGATGTGAGCTACCTCCAACAAGGTTTTGTTGATGAAAATCTTCAACCACCATCTCCAAGAGGTCTCCTTTCTTGTATTGGATGTCTTCAAGATGCCAAAATTCTCTAATACCATTGTTGGGGAAATTATCTCAACCCCTATGCAAGAACAAAGCACGAATGACCTCCACAGGTATCCTTCTTTGACCTCTACACACCAGAAATGCTCTCTCATAGAGCATATGCAGAGAAATACAATGAGCATTTAACCGCTTGTAGTGGACATAAGATATTTCCACCAAAGCAAACTTCACTCCAAATGGATTCTTACACAAAGAGACATAGTGTCCAAAGATGAGCTAGTTGAATGCTCATAGCGAATAGTCAAACAAAAACCTTACTTCACTAAAGCAATTTTTCTCCAAGAAAGTACAAAGAATGAATCTGAGTTAACTTTAGAGCACTCTAATAGCTACCCAATCATAGTGGATAAATAGAGAAGGAGAAATAGCCCTTACAACTCAGATCAAAATAGTTCCAACATAGCCTAGACACAAATAGACATATCAATCACCCAACTTCACTAAAATGAAGGTTTCTCCAAAAATGCTGAGAGATTGCATTAGAGAATTTGTGAGACGAAAGTAGACTTCAATAGCTCACCAATGAGACAATATTTATAGCAAATAGATACATAAGGAGGGCTAACCAATGCTATTAACATAGGGGTATAGAGTTGCAACATTGCTTGCGCACACACATAGATATGCCTACTCAAAGAAAACAAAAAAGCAAGCAAGGGGCTTGCTTATTACAACTCCAATACTTAGTGCTCACTCTAAATGAACTAAAATGCCAAAAAGATGGTCCGAAAGAAGTCAAGATACATGCTCCTTTTATAGTGAGAAGTGTGCCCCTAAAATCTAGGAGCTAAATTTCCAAATCAGCCTCCTCAATTGGAGGAATCAGTTGAGATGACTTGGGGAGTGGTTGAGTGACTTCTCTTGATGGAATCTCGTGGCTTTTGGCTTCCTTAGATTGCTCCACATGTCCATGATTGATTTTGCACAAATTTATTGCTTGAAACTTGAAGTTTGACATCCATGAGGAAAGACCTATGGTAATATGATTAGCAAGCAACTTTGCAAAGATTTTATAGGCATTGTTTTTTCGATATTTTTTGTGAATTATTTTGATAACACCTTCATTGAGAAATGTGTACAAAGCATCAAAGCCCAAGGCCTCTTTCTAAACCAAACATAAATGGTTCACCAAAATACTCTTGAATGTCTAGAACTCATTGGTGAGGCCATCCACACCTCAGATTTTACCATTGGGTACAGAATCGATAGTTTCAATAATCTTAGTGTCATTGATTTGGGCATCATGAAGATGCACCAAATTTTACGGAATTTGTTTGGTTTTAACTCTTGACATGGCTTCCATGTAGTCATGCCTTTGAGAAGAGAGTGAAGTGGACACCCCTAGGATTTGGGTGAAATGGTTCATAAGTAGTTCAATATTCTCTTCATCAGTCATGCGTTCCACCCTCCGATTCTCAATCATATATGGGTTTTCTTCCTTTTGTTGCTTCTTCTTCAAGAGTTTACACATTTTTGTAGTCGGTTTATCTCCTTTTCCTACCCACAAATATTTAAATTAAATTCATCAATTCTTTCTTTGAATTTCTTCTTCATATTTAAGCTTGCTCCTAATTTTTTGGAACCCAATGAGGAGGTGGGAATTCACTCTATTGACTTTTGCATTGAGACACTAGAGTTGAAAATAAATTTTTACCCTTCTCATATGAAAAATTCTTTGAATCTCCTTTTGGGCCTTGATAAGAAGAAATTGTGTTCATTTGAAAACCAAGTTCCAACACTCGACCAAAGAGGCATGGGATTTAAATGGCTTGATCTAGGTCACGATTATCATCTATTGAACTGAGGGAAGGGTGAGTATGTAAGGATCGGTATGAAACCAAGGAGCTTTCCTATTACCTAAATGCATATTGAAAGTGAGGACAACAGGATAGTGATGGGACAACATTAAGTCTGCACATTGAGAGAAGGAAAGGAGACTGAGTTTGTCAATGATGTTTTGTGTAATATAGCTTCTATCAGGTCACAGTTTTTGAAAATCAATCCTTGACTAGAGGTTTAACCAAGAGAAGACATGTTCATCTTTGATTTCGAACACCTCATGGTGGATCTTAATATGCTCCCACATATCTTTCTCCATACCATCAAGAATTCGCCCCTTATGTCCCCATCTATCAGATAGAACTTCAACCATATTAAAGTCTCCATGAAAAAATCATCTCGAAGGGTAGGGAGTTTAAAGCATTCCATGTAATTAGTCCTTCCATGTCTAGATTAGGCACATATACTGATGCATTGGTGAACAAGAGAGGTCCCTTAAATGAAGCTATGTCTCACGGATGGTTTGGATATATCAATTTCTCCACCAAATGAGTGTGCCAAACCGACATGATGCCTACAATTGCACCGACACTCCCCATACTTGTTGCATGTTGGCCCACAAGTGAGATAGTGAAATGCTTTTAAGTCTCTTTTTAAATTCAACACCACCCAATTTGATCTCAGAGACATATGAAATTCTAGTTTGACATTTTTATCCTGAAGCCATTGACTAAGCACTACTAGAGGGGTCTAATAGCCTTGGAATGTTGAGAAAAATCATAATCATTTTTGAAGGTTAAGGTTGGTCATGGGCTTCTTTTTCTTGTTTTTGGCTTCATGTTTCCTTCTTGAATCTAAGGGTTCCTAGCACATAAGCCCTCCTTTTAGGAGAATCTTCCAAGGAAACTCTGTTTGGTGTTTCCCTTTTTGAGAAACCAGTATCACAAAAAAAATTGATATCTAAACACAAATCATAGAACCAATAAACAAATTTTCACTGTCATGGTTGTCCTCAATGTTGTGCCTTTCTTGATGGCCTTGTTGAATGTCATGTTTGCTTGGGGAGAAATCTTTTGTGGTTTTCGATTCAGAGAATAATTGATCCAATTTACCTAGGTATTCTAAAAGATCAACCTCCTTTTCCAAAAAAAAAAGGATATTTGTTTAATGGATTGAGAGGGGCACGGACTCATCCACGAATGACCTTTGGGGCTTCTTCTCCTTCGACCTCTAACTTACATGAAGGTACCATAGTTCCATCCCTCAAGTTGCATTTCTTGAACTTTTTGAGATTCGAATGGACATCCTTCAGAGGCACATACCTCATGTTGGAGTTTTAGGTCTCTGGAAGCACGCGAATAGCACAAGGAAGGAGAAGAAGCTTGGAGTAAAACACACAATACTGAATGTAATACCACTAGAATGTACAAAGATAAGTGAACCCTTAGGGCAATATGCGTATATACAAGCCTAGGGAAAAGCCTTCTAAAGAGGGAAAAAAGTGCCCTAATGGTCCTAGTGTGTTCACACAAATCACTACCTAAATATATCAACAAATCCCCCCTAGGAGTGATGCGGTGAACAAGGAGCTTGCACTTGTGTATAAGGAAGTGCCAAGCTATGTGGAATCAATCCACAAAAGAAAGTAAGCCCAAAGCTTTGCAGAAAGCTTCAAACTTCTCCCTAGGTAGAGCCTTCATGAAAAGGTGTGCAATGTTCTCCTCCATGGGCACATATGCCAAGATGATCTCTCCAGCAGAGAGGCTCTCCTTGACATAATGATAATGCACCTCAATGTGCTTACTGCAAGCATGGAACACAGGGTTCCTTGCAACTACCAATGTGCTCTAACCATTAGTGAAGATGGTGGTGGCAGAAGATTGACCAACAACCAAATCAGCCATAAGGCATCTGAGCCACACAAACTCAATAGTCATTGTGAAAGTTTCCCTATACTTGGCCTCACAACTGAAAGTGTCCATAGTAGGCTGCTTCTTGCTCAACCAAGATATACATGAGCTACCAATCATGAAGCAAAATCCATTAGTGGACACACGAGTGTCATAGTAACCAGCCCAGTCAGGGTCAAAAAAATCATGTAAATCTGGCTGTAGTGATCCCCCCTTGGGATAAAACAACCCAAGTAGCCAGGTACCACTCAAGTAGCGAAAGATTGGCTTAACCATCTACCAATTTTGACACCTTGGCAATGCATAAACCTACTCATCTATGAGATAGCAAACGGAATATATGGCTAAGTAATGCATAAGTAAATCAAGCATCCAACAGCCTGCTGATAGAGAACAACATCAAATGCATCTCCAACATCATGAAGACTCAATCGTAAACCTGTATCCTTAGGAGTGGCAATAGGTTTGCAGTCTTCAAGGCCAAAATGCTCCAATAATGTGTCAATATATTTAATTTGACACAAAACAATTCCACCATGAGCTTGCATAAACTGAATGCCCAAATAATGATGCAAATGCCCAAAATCAAACATCTCAAATGAGGCATACAAATCACCCTTGAAATCAGCAATATGCTTCACATGAGGACAAGTGAGCAGCATGTCATCAACATACACAACAATGATCAGAAGCACATCATTTTCATGCTTAACATATAAGGTGCTCTCAGTTGGACTATTCTCAAAACCATGTGCAATTAGATAGACATGTATCTTTTCATACCAAGCACATGGTGCTTTCTTTAAACCATATAATGCCTTTTTAAATCTGCATACTTGGTTTTCATTGCCTTTCTACACAAAGCCACAAGGCTGACAAATATACACTTCTTCATTCAAGTCACCATTCAAAAATGTAGTTTTAATGTCCAATAGATGTACATTCCAACCATGATGAGTTGTAAGTGCATATATATGCTAATAGTAGTCATTCGGCATGTAGGTGCAAACATCTCATCAAAATCAATGCCTCTTTCCTGTGCATAACCCTTTGCAACAAGCCTAGCCTTATACCTTTCAACTGTTCCATTAGGCTTATGCTTGAGCTTGTATACCCACTTAGTGCCAATGGCCTTCTTGCTAGGAGGAAAGCCACATAAGGACTAGGTACCATTTTTCATGATAGTAGCATATTTTGATTGCATAGTAGCTATCCAATTTTCAAAATTGTGTGCTTCATCAAACGAAACAAGCTCATTCTCATCATAGAGATTAGAGGCAACCATAGCATAGAAATCTGATGCAAAAGAAGCACTATGAGAGCCTGAATGAGTATGCTATGTAGAGGTGCATCTGATTTGCTATCACACAAAGTCTGCACCAAACATTTTGGCATAGTTTTTTTGCCTCCTCAATATCATCTCTCTCATCAACAAGTGCATTATGTAAATCTACATCAGAAATGGAATGACCTGCATCATCACATGAAACCTACAAAGGTTAAGAATTTGCCTCATTAGGACCAGCACTAGATTGTGCACCTATAAAAAGAGGCAGCAAAGTATCATACATGTCTTTAGAGCTAACAGATGTCTCGTTTGTACATGAAGTAAAGATTGAATAGCATCTTCCACAAAAACAAAATCACAGCTAACCCAAATGCATTTCGTCTATGGATGATACAGACGATAGCCTTTACTTTCAAAACTATACCCAACACAAATACATTTTATTGCTTTATCATCCAATTTCATGTGATGTTGTTCAGGCACTAATGCATATGCTAGACAACCAAAAACATGTAGGTGAGTAGCAGATGGCTTTTGTCCATGCCAAGCCTCATATGAAGTGATAAAGTACAATGCTTTAGCGGGATATTTTTTAAGTACATATGTTGCACACATAACAGCCTCAAGCTAGGAACTATGTGGTAAAGCCTGACTCTTGACCATACACCTCGCCATCTCCATGAGTGACATTTTCTTCTATTCAAAAAATCCATTTTGTTGAGGTGTATATGGCATTATACACAAATGTTTTACCCCACATTCAGCCACAAATGCATTAAAGTCAGAAGACATATATTCCCCCCCTCGATCAGAACGGAGGGTGCCCATTTACATGCTGACAGATTCAAAACCAAAAACTATTTGAAGCACATAACCACTTCGAATTTTTCTTTCAATGGATATACCCATGTGTGCATGGAAAAATGATCAATGAAAGTCAGGATGTAAACATAGTTTCCAAAAGAAGGTGTCTACATAGGACCACAAACATCACTATGCACAAGCTGCTATTTCTGAGGAGCTCAAACTCAACCATCTTTTGGGAAGGATGAACATTGAATTTTGCCCAAAATAGAGCCTTCACAAACATGTTTACCACGTGCCCCAAGTTTGGGCAAAGATGACACCATTTTAGATTTCTGCAAGCATAGCAAACTAGCAAAATTCAGATGACCAAAGCATGCATGCCAAAGCTTTGGATCTGACATAGCTTGAGAATCATGTACTGCACATCCTAAATCATTCATAGATTTTTCTTAGTCTATGAGCTTATACAACCCAGGATCTAAAATGCTAGAAGCAATAATCACGTCATCATTTGATAAATCATGAATTGTACATCTGTCATCAACAAATTTCACAACCAAGCCAATCTTGGCTAAAGCTAAAACTAATAATAGATTCTTCTTGATCCCGAGCACAAATAGAGCATACAACAATGTAAAAGAACTACCATCAATAGTAGTCAAAATGATCTTACCAATTCCCATGACAGGATAAGAGGAGTTGTTGGTGCATGTGGCAGTATTCCCTGTAGGGGTATGCTCGAGTGAAGTGAAGAAATTGCACTGGGTGGTAATATGTTTGGTTGCCCCACTATCAAAATACCAAACATTTGAGTCTATAGCAAATATACACTAAACTATTTTGATGGTGATGCACCATAGTGCTCACTCCTTTGCGAGAGCTCCATGATGATATCATCAAAGTAGAAAACTGAGCTCCAAGCACCACACATGGTACTCTGCATAGAGGCTATAGAATATGCAAAAAAAACACAGTATACAGGGAGCATGGACACGCGGTCGAACTTATAGTCTGTAGTTGAGCAGGCCACTATATGTTTTATTAAAGAACATATACAAATAAGTGTCCAATGGCCATTTGGCCTTTCACATGGATACTAACGGTAACAATCTCCCACTAAAGGCCAATATGGCCAAAGTAACTATGGGAGAAAAATAAAGAATAATAAAGAATAGTTGAGTGTAAGTATACAAACTAAGGGGGCAAAACATGTTCAAGGTGATGTAAACCTTAGTCTTTCCCCTTCTTCAGACACCACAAGAGTGTAGCTTAGTGGCAAGAGATTGCCATGATTAAGTGAGCTCTATGGGGAACACTATTGGGATGGGTGACCTCCTGGGAATTACCAAGAACCTCTGTCTTCCTTGATCATTGAGGTCCTCCCTTGTCTAAAGCCAACGGTGACTTTGGTGATTCAGATGACAAGGTATGCCAAGGTCTATGCCTTGGTTTCCGCCTTATTCATAAGCCTTGGAGAATGCCTTGGGTGGGCGGGCAGGTGCTCACTTCGCTTGCGCAAAAGCAACAAAGCTTTTTCATCAAAATGCTCTGATAACAGTGAAGTATTTCCATGGTGGTGCACCATAGTGCACTCTCCTTTGCGAGAGCTCCATGACGATATCCTTAGAGTAGAAAACCAAGCTCCAAGCACCACACATGGGTACTTTGTACAGGCTGCAGAATACGCAGAAAAATACAATACACAAGGAGCATGAACATAGACTTCTTAGGTGTTATAAATCTGGTCCAACTTATAGTCTGTAGCTAACCCTACCACTATATGTTTTATTAAAGAATATATACAAAGAAGTTTTTGATGGACATTTGGCCTTTCACGTGGACACTAATGGTAACATACACTATTCAGGAGAGGATGGGTCAAAATTGCAAACAATAGTAAATGCCCATCCTTAATTCTGCACAAGATTAGCAGACTCTGTTTTTGGTGTAGAAGCCTTTGCAACAATCATTCCAACCTCTTTTTTCTTTGCCTCTTTTGCAGCCAGTTTTGGACAATTCCTTATGACATGATCATTTTCTTTGCAGTACTTGCAAAACAAGTTTTGCGTTTCTATTTTCTTATTTTCTCTGTCTTCCTTCTATGACTGTGCAGAATTAGCAGATTTCAACTTACTAGTAGAAGAGATCCATTTACTTTTGCCTTTCCCACTTTGCCAGGAAAGCTTGATCTGCAACACACATAATGGACCTATTCTGCCTAGACTGATCTTCCTACAATAGAACAGAGACTAACTCCTCAAATGTTAAGGCATTTGGATTGCCTTTGATCATCAAATGAAGAGTAGAAGCAAAACCCTGGTATGAATTGGGAAGACCATTCTGAACAATCGACACAAGTGAACTATCAAGCAAGACTTCATCAGCAAAACTTAATTGTTCCTTCAAATCTTTGATCTTTGTTAGAATAATATCCATACAATCACCTTCATTCATATGCTCACTCTCGAACTATTTTTAGAGGTAAGCAACATGAGCTTCATTCTTAGTCTGGTACAATGTGGTAAGTGTATCCCAAGCATCCTTAGCTATTCTACAAGAGCGAATGTGAGGAATAATGGCACACTTGATAGATAAGGCTATCAACACATGTGCTTGAGCATCTCTACCATCCCAACAAATTTGTTACACAGTAGGTGCAGCACAAACTGTAGCACGAATAGGAACATGAAGAATATCATCATCTTCAATGTCGTCTGCATCAGCTTCAATACCTATATTTGCAGGTGTAATAGGATGTTTTTCAACACCCTACACAATATTCCACAATCCTTTTGTGACCAATACATGATGCATCATATAAGCCCATAATGGTGATTCGTACCATCCAACTTATCCTCAATAGTGAACATACAAAATACATCACTGCTTTCAGCCATGGCCACTAAGTAAAATACCTTGATGCAAAAAAATGACTATATCTAAAAACGTTGAACAGAACTACCATGACAAGCTCTGCTAAACTTCTAGCGAACTTCCATATGCTTATACTTGCGAACCAAAACTTGTATATATCTTTGGCACAAAAAGATGAAATAGCCTACATAAGTTTTGTGATAGTGCGTTCAGAGGCTGAAACGATCTCGTATCACAATTTTGGCGCTAGACAACGAAGTTGTTTTGATCTTCTAGTCACCTTGAGTATCCTCACCAAATTTTGTGCGATTCTGAGATTGCGACCGGAGGGTGTCGACGATGCCTTAGACGAAGCGGTGACCTGCTCTAATACCAAGTGGTGGAGTGTGAGGTCTGTCCGTTCCGCCGAATCGCAACACGCTTTCCGTTTGCACGGTCGGTGGGATGGGAATTGGGTAGGTACTACGGGCTTCTGACTTCCAGCTAGCTACGCGTGCTCCTTGCGAACGAATGGATGTTGATAGTCTTTTGTTTGTTTTTTTCAAAAATCTTTCTTTCCTTTCCTCCCAGATATATGCATATACATCGAAATAGACATAGACATTTATGTGTGGATTCTAGACACACATGAACAACACAAGGAAGAAGAAGAAGCTTGGAGCACAACACACAATACTCAATGTATTACCACTAGAATGTACAAAGATAAGTGAACCATTAGGGAAATTGGCATACATACAAGGGAGGGGAAAAAACCTCCTAAAGAGGGAAAAAAGTGCCCCGGGGTTCCTAGTGTGTTCCCACACATCACTACCTAAATATGTGAACACCTCATCCCTTAGGGACATATCTTCTTTGTTAACCAATGCTTGTACAATTTCCTGATCTTGTTTCTTCCTAGATGATTTCTATCTTGAAAAGTAGTCTTTGATTCTTTGGCCTTGCACCACATAGTGAAAGCATGCATTTGGAAAGTTTTTGTATACAAATTCTTGCTCAAGAAGTTTTTCTTTGTCGATTTCTATGTAGATTTTGGAGGATAGATCCAAGTTAAGATCTACTTCAACAAAGATCTGAGGGTGCCACCTCAAATTGAATGAGAAGGATGCAACTTCATATATGATAGCACAGACATCTTCCCTTGGGGCCAACGGTCGATCGATTGGCATAAAAATCTCCCCAATAAATCCATAAAGGAAGTAGGGAAAGTTAGGAAGTTCCACCTAGGGTAGAAAATGAGGTGGTTCAAATCTATAAGGCATGAAATCTAGGAACCACTTGAAGAGGCTTCAAGTTGTGTGCCACATCTACTAGGCACCCACTTGTAAGGCTTGGAAGGCCATTTCCTCATTCTCAAAAACCACAAGAACATGTTTTGCTGACAAAAAGTTGACACTTGGAACCAATTTTAGAGGGAATCAAGAGGCAGCTTAGGTCCAAACATCTACCTGACTAGGCAAATCCTCTTCACTTCTTTTTGTTCAACCAAAATGCTCTCCCTAGGAAGTGTGAGAATAGGTGATTTCCTTCCAAATAGATTGAGATAGGCATTTTCCTTCCAAATAGATTCAGAGAGGTGTGTGAGGTCTTGTCCTCTAACATCAGACCTTGATTACTAACCAGCAACAAGGGGACCACTCCTGCCATATCCCCACCAAGAAAGAAACCAAAACTAGTCATTTGAAAGGAGGTAATTAATGAAGCTAGAACCACAATATCCAAAGACAAATTAATGAGGCTAGAACCACAATGCCCAAAAAAAAACAAGCTTAACTATTGGAGAGGTATGCAAATCAATCTCGCTGGACGTGCGATGGTTATCAACACGTTCCTCCTCTCTTCTACCATCTATTTCCTTTCTTGTTGGAGACCGAATGAGCAAGGCCTGTCCAAACTGAATAGTATTTGTAGAAACTTTCTTTGGACGGGCGATCATAACAGAAGGGGGGTGCCTAAAATCAAATGGGCCATCTGCACTAGCCCTAGAGATAGCGGGGGGCTTGGTATCCTGGACATTGGGTGTATGGCTAACAAACTGGCAGCCAAATGGATGATTAAGGCTTGGTGCAATAGGGAGGCCTCGTGGGCCAAGCTGATCTTCAGAAACAAGAATGAGTTGGCCCTCATGGGGTTCCCGAACTGGAAGAATCTTGACATCATGACCCTGCTATTCTCCCCGATCCCCGTCTTCCCGAAAGGCTCCAATCTCGTGTGCTCCCTTTGGAAGGGCTGGAATAAAGTCAAAAGCTTCACAAGAATTAGTGAGGACTGGAAGTGGGCGGCCGGAATCAGACAAAACGACTCTATCTGGTTTCCGATACATGGCATCCGGAGTGTGGAGTCGTGGAACATTCAAAATGCCAAGAAGTTATGGAACAAAGGATTCAAAAAATGGAAACACCTCTGGAAACATGACACCAACAGCTGGATCAACTTCGAGGATATTGACCCTCGCATAAACATCTCCTACGAAGAATGGAACACTTTGCAAAGCAGATGCCTCGCTTGGGATCGTCACAAGACTCGCCTTCTCATGGGACACGACACACCGAACTCGCTTGGTCTCAAATGGCACAATGGAAATAGCCTACTCAAAATCCCGAACATCAAAGAAACGGCTGACCTCCAGATCAGCCTCAACAAGAAGTGGTGCCTGTCTTGGACGCGGCTTCGGTGGGACATGAAATTCATGGGTATCTGGCACCCCCTTATAGAGATTAAGAAGTCTGTCCTCTTATGGCAAATTCTTCATCGAGGAATTTGGACCAACCATAAGGCTAGCAAACTTTGTGGGATCCCTCCTTGGTGCAAACGCTGCCACCGTGCTATCGAAGATGTCCCTCACATCTTCTTTACTTGCCCCAACTCCTACAGAATCTGGCAGACGGTTGGAATGAAAATCAGACTTCAAAAACAGCTTAGTTGGAAACAAGTCCTTTTGGGAGAAGCGATCGGCTGCTCTGCGACACTCTGGAACGCCATCAGAGGGGTAGTCCTGTGGAAAATTTGGCGGGAGAGGTGTGCTCTCAACTTCGGCAATCCCCCCAGGGAGTGGTCGATTGAGAAATCACTATTCCTCCTTGGCAAAAGGATTGTTAACAGTAAGAAATCCCCCCCCTTCAGGCACCATCAAGTCCTCCTTTTGATCAACAACAAGCTCAAACCCAAGTGGGCCCCGCATGAGGGCGACGAGAGGGTGATTAACCTTCTCTGTAATGCAACCTAGGATTCAATCAAGCTTCCCCTGCTTTGTGGGATTTGGGGGGTCCCGTGGGCACTAGTCCCCTTCTATTGTACCTTTGTTTCTTAATTTAATTCAAGTCCGGGAGAGTAGGCTATTGCCGAACTTCCTTTATATTAAAAAAAAAAAAAAAAATGCAACCCCCAAAGAAGTCAAAAGGGACCCTCTATTGCAGGAAGGCAACCTCACTATCAAACGAGAAGTGAGAAAGGCTCAAAGGATGCACTCAAATGATCCAATATATGCTTCTGCCATTTAGCTTTGTCGTGTCTGCCATTTAGCTTTGTTGTGTGCCAATCCTGTTCTTTAACTTCGAATTCTTTTTTTTTTAATATAAAGGAAGTTCGGCATTAGCCTACTCTCCCGGACTTGAATTAAATAAAGAAAAGTACAAGAGAAGGGGACTAGTGCCCACGGGACCCCCCAAATCCCACAAAGCAGGGCTAGTGCCCACGGGAAGCTTTTTACAGAGCTTAGATGGCATTACAAAGAAGGTTAACTTTGAATTCTTGAAAGTAGTGAACCCCTCCTTTTGTAAATTTTTGAAGACAAAAAATGTAAATTTTTGAAGACAACAAATGAGAGGTGAATAAAAGATCTTGTTTATGTTCATCAAATAAGCGTTTTCTCTTTTAGATTTTCTACATCAAAGGAAGAGAAAACAAAAGGTGAAAAGAAACATTCCACGTGGCCACCGAGGACTGTCGTCCACACAAATAGATGAAAGCATAAAATCAAAAAGTTAAAATCCCCAAGCAATGCCGTCGATAGCTGACGCCCAATCGCAAGAAACCGAGAGAGCTGGACACGACAAGCTCAAGGCTATCAGGATAAACTGACAACTCCTCAGTCCTCGAGCTTTGTGGCAAGAGTCTATCGCGACTGACTACTCAAAGGCAGATAGAGACAAGGGGAGAGACCCGTGGGCCGTGTGGCAAAGGCCACCGCGCCATAGCACAAGCGATCGCGACTCGCGAGTTGCGACAAACCAGTCCAAGCTTAATCCATTACCATCAGTGTTATATTTTGAAGGTCGACCATGCCCTTCAATTTTGAAGGCTATGTACAGATCATATTTGTATTTGCTGATTTTAATGTATTTTTTGAAGGTCGTATAAAATTTTTGACCTTATTTTACGGTAAAAAATGGCCAAAACGGGCAATACGGCCATCAAAAATCAACACTGATTGTCATATCCATGAACAAGGCAACAACCGTTTCCCAATTCTTGATACTAGCCTACACTTTTCAGTAAGGCTGAATTCAGATTGCGCAGTGGCAGTGGTGTTTTGCACGTTCCGTCCAATTATCCATTGCCATGTGTACATCTTTTATGGATACCCATTTATCCATTGCCATGTGTACATCTTTGAGGACGAAGAGAAGAAGTATCAAGCACACGAGGAGGTCTTCGAGAGGTTGAGGATCTAAGAGAGGAAACCCATGTGGTGGAGACCGATGGAGAGGATCCAAGAGGAGGCATCAAAGAAGTGGGAATATCAAATCGGGGCCTCTACTTCTACATCACTCCAAGGTCCACAGGGTAGTCCTCCTGAAGCACACTAAATGGATGGAAAAAAAATGCCCCTAGAATGTCAGATGGGGTAGCCATCCTATTGCAGTCAACACTCATGCTATCACCAACCCATGCTAGAGGAAGAGGGAGTAGTCATGGAAGTCAGTGCATCAAAGTGCTGATGAAACCCACCCTTGTCTTGAGGTGGGGAGCCAGAGGGGGTCGAGGAGGGGCAAGGGGGATGAGGTGCTTGTAGAGGTGGCCATTGAGATTTCTACCCAGACTATTGTTTGGTCAGATGTTTGGTCCTCGGGGGGCATGCCTTTGTAAGATGGTCAACCTCGTGGTAGGCAAAGCAGTGATTCGAAAGGCTGGAGTACTAGACCCTCAAAATCAGCCACTCACCTAAAAGCAATGGAAGCTCAATCTTCGATGGAAGCTATGCAAGGTCAAAAATGAGAATCTATACTGAGGGAACGCCCATCACCTTGGCCACAATAGAGGCCTCGGTCTTTGGAACCTCCAAGAAGGTGAAAATAGACCCTCCAATCTAGGGAAACAAAGGTAAATGCTCACAACAAAGGCCAGGGAAGCAAGCCATCATAGGAAACCCACGTGCTTCCTTGGAAATGAAGGTAGAAGAGGAGGCAAACGTAGGATCAAAACCAAGAGTCCAAGGGCATGTTATGAGGAAGGAGATAAGGGAGAGAGCTCTTACACAATCTCACAATCAAGGAGAAGCACACATACAGATGGAGGCAAGGAAGAATTTCTTCTTCTTCTTCTTCTTCTATTACATAAAAGGAATGCACAAGAATGACCTAACAACAAGAATACAACAAGTGCAATATATAAAGACTAGTACATAAGGAAAAGCCTAATGTCCACGAATGAGTGAGCTGGCACGAAACAAATGTGCCATCACTATCAGTAGATAAATCTAATAAAGCTCAATGAAGTGTCCTAACATATACCGGCGTGACCACTATACATGCCAGAAAAATGAAAAGTGATACGTGTTATCTAGGATCATCACATTTTGAGCTTGATATCTCAACTGGGCCACACATTGGCACGGTCAACCGGAACCACAATGGGTGAAAGGGCGATCATTCCGGTGCCTCTAGAGACCCAAGCTCAAGCTAATATAAGTTGCAACCTAGGGTCTGTATACCAACTATCTTGTCGCCCTTGATAATCAATTTGCTTTGACGAAGGTCCCTAAGCTCGCCATGACTGGGGCACAATCCGATGATCTTGCAAATAACTTAGGATGCTTGCATGTGTTCCACTTTTGAAACCAAGCTTTCTCTACCCTCATTGATAAGCAGAGTCAAATGGGTGATGAAGAAAAGGTGGCCAATGGGGCTTCAAGTGAGACCCTCTGATGGCTGGTGTCCATTTCCATTCATATCTGCCACATGTGAGAAGAAAGGAGGGGTGGTTAGGGATGCAAAGGCAAATTATGGAAAGTGAAAGACAGAAAGACACGGATCCCTCTCCCATCATAGAACAAGTAATCCTTCAAGTGCAACAATAGGCTCCCTCCACCAACCTTTAGAATTCTCCTAAAATTAACATCACTTGTGTGTGCTTGCTTGAAACAATGAGGAGAAGGGGTGGGGGGGGGGAGGCATTGGCAGGAATGGGGGTCCAAAGCGGAAGGAAAGAGCAAGGTCGGGGGAGGAGAGGATGGGTGAGAAGGGAAGAAGGATGGAGAGGGTGGAGAGGAGGTAGTGAGGTAGCGGGGTAGCATAGGGAGGGGGGGTGGCATAGGCTAGTAGAGGAGGGGGGATGATAGTGGGGGGAGGCAAAGAGCAGGAGGGGGCAGATGTGCACATGCATGCATGGAGGAAGCTACATGCATGGCAAAGAGCCCTTTAGTGTGCGGGTTTCTTCAAAGGCGTTAGAGGAAAAATCAAGGGTCCTTCTAGGCTTATCTTTAGAAAAAGGTTTTGAGGCCAAATAAATGGAAGGATTTAAAGGTACATGGGTGTTTTGGTGACGCAAAGAAGGGTGATTTGAATTTTGGGGCTTATATGCACATATGTACACTCTCTATCTGCTCGGGTATGATTCATGTACCCAATCACCCACGCTCAAGTTGAAGCCTAAAAAGACTCATAAATTAAAGAAAAACAATTCAAAAAATAAATGATTACTTCAACAAGTACCTCACATAGACCATGCAAGTGTCCCACTAGGGATGCCAAACTATAGGTGAGATCTGGTACCTCGTTTCATAAAGAGGTACAAACACATTTCCCAAGACTCCTACTCAAAGGGGGTTCTTCCTTAGGGAAGTATACCCTGTAACATGCCTATGCATAGAGAGACAATTTTCAAATGGAGACTACAATGTTGAGTAAATCACAACCTTAATAACTCTGAAAGGTTCCATAATCAAAATAGCGTTATGAACATTATGAAGCCAGCCAATAACCATTCCAAAAACAATATTGATCATATGAGAGCAACAACAAAAGTGTCTGAAACAACAAGATGTTCTCTACAACTAAAATACAACTAGCCAAAGACTAACCAATTCCATTGACAAGCTATTTGTCACACAAATAAGTAGTGAAGGCTCTATATAATCACCATAGAGTCGCCACAATGCACACAGAGAGTAGAGTTTCCACAACGTATAGTGAGCACACAAAGAGATAGCTCAGAATGGGACTATAATCATATGATATATATTTGAGAGATGGGCAATGAGTTCTCCAAGTATTCTTTTACAGATTCCAAACATCCAAATTGAGTGGCCTTGCCGATTCCAGTCATTAACTATTTATGTGAATCGTGTGCTTCAAAATGACGTGACTGGTGGACAAGATGAGTTATTTTTGGTAGTTTGGCTACACACTTTTGGGCATTCCTCTAAGAGTTTTCGACATCTACATAGCCTTGTGATGAGTTCTCCTATAGCTTTTGACTCTTTTACCTCTTATTGACAACTCTTGAAAGAAATCATTTATTATCCCATGCTGCATCAAATGCCCAAACTTGGGTCGTCACATTGTCTCCTTATGATGGTCATGCCAAAATTAGGTAGGGGAGGGATCTTAATTTGGAAGTGTCAAAAATAGGTGACAGTGATGCCTTGCTTTTGAGTGTATAGAAGGGATTCATGTGGCCTTAATTGAAATGGAAGGTGATGGAGTCGCCTCTTTCTAGTGAAGAATAGAAAATTACCCTTGAAGCAATGTAGGGAGTTTCCATCTTTTGGTGGAAACGTCAACCTCTATGGGAGGTCAATGCCAACCAATCGCTCAATTGCATGTGATGCTAGATGTCACCTTCACTTTTCTTGCCATATGCCCAAGCTACCCATGAAGATGACAAAAAAGTCACCCCATAGCACCTCCCAAGGTAAGGAGTCACCTCACATGACCTTAGATATGTTCGACCATGAGGGGTCGACCCACATGGCCTAAATGTGCCCAACGCAAGTGATGGATCCACATGGCCTCAAGAGAATGGAGCTTCCATAATGTCAAGGTCTCACACTTCAAACGGGGATTACCCTATCATATGGTTCAAGGAAGAAATCAAGAAGCCCATAGTATGCCAAGTTGAAGGCTTTGACTCGCCCTCCCAACGACTCATGAATATTATGCAAATGGTTCCTACCAATGCTACAGCTTTTAACTAGCTCACAAGAATGATGAATCCTATGAAATTGACAACACCAAGCCCAAAATCACTTTATACCATTTTCCTTGCTAAATTTCCACGAACAAATGGGGTCACCCCTCATGTGCCATCAAAGCCAGTTGTCACCCCACATAGCCTTAGGCAAGGGGTTTCACCATATGCCTTAGGCATGCCCAAGGACAAGGGGTCACTCCTTATGGCCTTAGGCATGCACTAAGGGGAGGGTCCACCCCTTTTGACCTTTGACATGCCCAAGGGTGAGGGGCCGCCCCTTATGGACTTAAGCATACACAAGGGAGAGGAGCCATAATCGTACACAAGGGCAAGGTGACATCTGATGAAAGTTAAGGCGAGGAGTTTTACTTAAGAAGTCTTATTTTGAGCATCCATTATGCCTTCAATCACCAAAGGATGATCATATGCACCCACCATTTCCACTTAGTCACAATACATAAGGATGAAGATAAATAACAAAGTAATATAATTTAAAATCGATTTGTATTTATGAACAAAAACGTTTTTTCTTTATTTCATGGCCCAAGAAATAACCTTTATGAAAAACTACTTACAGATAAGTCTTGAAACAAACACTAACCTTCATGCATAAAATTATGTGTATGTGAAAATGTGTTTCAAACAAGGTCACGTATGTAATTGTAGCTATGGGGTAAGGATGAGCCGTATGGAAAAAGTGTGTGCCATTTCGTAATTGAGGTGTTGATTACCATAAGTATGTCTATTTCTATGTATCTATATATGTATGTATGTTTATGTGTCCTACACCCAAAACTACGAGATGAGTCACATGGTGCAGTATGGTCTATCGTGTGAGCCATCCTCGAATCATGAAAAATAGACTTATCGTATTTCTTATTAATAAAAAATAAGTAAATTATTCATGATATTTAATTCAAATAAATAAACTCTAAGAGAATTATCAATGAGAAATTGAGTGTTAAAAGTGTATCAAAGTGTTTTTTTATGTGTTAGAAATGTGTTCCCTAATAATGGTTGCATGGAATCTATCAAAACAAAATATGATCTTTTAATAAACATAACAAAAAAATAGCTAAAACAATATAGAGTATAATGATCTTTTACGTAATAGAAGAAGAAGAATAAGATCATTCTTCTTTGCCTCAATTTGTGTGTGCTCCTCTTTGAGTGTGAGAATGTGTGAGTGAGCTCTCAGGCCCATGAAAAAACCAAGTGACTTTGCAAAATTGTAGCTTTCATTCTATTTAACAATACTCAAATATTCCACATCCAAAATTCCAATTGATTCCATGTACTCCTGATACAAAAAAACTAAGTTTTTTTGAGATTGAACTATCACATCACAATGTGATAGTGTTGAAGCAGAGCTATTTCTTTTAGTATCTGTGTAGTGTTGTGAATTGCTACAGAAATGGCAAATGCTTACAAAATGAGTCAGCTTATGAGCAATAATCTAGAAAAGAACAACTTCCATGCTTGGAGATATAGAATGATGAATTTTTTGATGGGAACATGCTACTAGAAGTACATCAAAGGAGATAATGAAAATGTTGTGCAGATACCAAAGAGAAATTGAAATGTGGATGAGTTAAGAGCATATACATAATGAACTAAAGGACCACATAAGGTAATGTACTAATTGTCTATTAGCATACAAGATAGCATGATTGGGTACATACAAGATGCCAAAATATCAAAAAGGGCTTGGAACTATTTGATCACATTGTATGCAACCAATAGAAGGGCATGAAAATTGCAATTAAAGACTGAGCTATATACACTAGAGAAAAAGAGCATGTCTATAAGTGACTACACCCTGAAAATCAAAAGCATATGTGAGTCACTTGCATCTATTGGTGTGAATGTAGATGATGGTGATAAGGTGGAAGTGTGCCTTTATGGTTTAGGAGATGCATATAAGCAGTTTAGAACTTCTATTGAGACTGGAGAAAATATTCGGGATTTTTTTGATATGGTATCCATGTTGATAGTTGAAGAAAAGAATCTTGGTCAAGAGTCAAATTTCCAAGGAAAACCTGGTTCTAAGTAGGTACTCTACTCTAGTAGAGGAAAAGGTAGAGATAGATGTTTCGAAAGTGGAAGAGGAAATAGTAACCAAGACCAAGGTCAACATCCAAGTCATGCAGGAGGTAGAGGATAGTTTTGAGGCAAAGGGAGCCAAAAGGTTGAAGAATCAAAATAATAGAAGGTAGCGTAAAAACTATGCATCAACAAGTGGATATAATTCGGAGAAGATATTCATGGTCCAACATCACATGATGAATATGATGTCTGCTGATGTTTCAAAATCAAATGGTAACATCTAGTATGTTGATTCAGGTGCTTCAAATCACATGACTAGTCATGTAGAATGGTTTAGTAATTTGTAGTAATTGCCAATTCCTAGATATGTTGAGATAGGCAATAACATCACGTCTTATCAATCATACAGGAAACATAGCACTATCTATGGAGGATGGGAAGGTAAAACATCTTTTTGATATGCTACATGTTTTGAATATGACAAAGAATCTTGTTTCTATTGAATGAATGGTTGACCCGAGATTACAAGTTAGGTTCAATGCTAAGGTTTATATGTAGAAGAGTACAAACAAAATGGAAAGTTGGTCGCTAAAGGGAAGAAAGTTGGTAGGATGTTCACCTTGAATGTAAAATTTCCTCAAATGAATGTAGCCATGTTTGCAAAAGGTGCATGTGTTATTGTTGATGTAGAGATCTGGCACAAGCGAATTGGACATGCAAATTTGCATAGGTTTAAATTGATGCACTTAACCCATGGACTATGAAATTTCAAGGTTGCAAAGATGTAAAAGGTATGTGCAGCATGTGAATTCGGTAAACAGTCAAGGGCATCATTTCCACATGACAAGCATGTTAGTGAGAATCTGCTAGAGATGGTACATATAGATGTTTGGGATCCTACAAAGACCACATCTATAAGAGGATGTAGGTTTCATGTTACTTTCATTGATGACCATACACGAAACTATGGGTATATTTCATGAAAGAGAAGAGTGAGGTGTTCACTCACTTCCTGAATTTTAAGGCAAAGGTGGAAAGGCAAATAAAGAAGTATATTCAAACATTGAGATATGATGGAGGAGGTTGATACATGTCAAATGAGTTTAATAGCTTTCTAAAAAGTCATGGAATTGGATGATAATTTTCATGTAGGTACACACCACCACAAAATGGTGTTGTTGAACACAAAAATAGACATATTGCAGAAATAGCAAGAGTCTTGATGAGTGAGAAGAACATGCCTCATTGTTATTGGGAAGAAGCTATGCAAAGTGTTGTATACATCATGAAAACAACTCTGATTGTTGATGTAATATAGATTATACTTGAAGAGACGTTAATAGGTAAAAATCAAAACTTATCACATATGAAAGTATTTGGTTGTATTGCATATGTACATATTTTAGATGACTTGAGGATAAATCTTGACCCAAAAGCAAAAAAATGTATCATCATTGGGTACTCCCTTGAGCAAAAGGGATATAATGTTATAATGTAGTCACACAACAGGTAAAGGTAAGCAAAGATATGGTGTTCGATGAAATCTCAAGCTTCTATGAAGATATCAAAGAAGGACTTAATCTTGACTCAAATAACAAAGGAAATGCTAAAAAGCCAAGTGCAAAATCTCAAGTTTTGAGTGGACCTCATGTGTCACCAAGCAATAGATCCAACTCAAATCCATGGAGTGGAAGTTTGCATGGAAATTTTAGTCCAAAAAGTTCATTGACTACATCCAAGAAAGGTAAAGAAAAGCTTTGTGATGGTAGTAAAACATGTAGAGGTTCTTGAAGACATTGATGGAGATTCAAGTAGTTTAGAAAAGAGCCTTGCTGAGGAACTTGGATTTCCCTATGAAGACTCTAGGAGTAATAAAGGCACATGTAGATGATACAATGATAAGTGAACTAGGGCCAAGAAGATTTGGGTGGATGCATAATTCATTGCAATGATTGACGTATGACAGTTACATGATTGGTCATTATGCATACACGACCAAGGTAATACAAGATGTTGAACCTTCTTGTTTTGAAGATGCAATTGGAAATGCAGAATGGGGGAAAGCTATGGATGAGAAGACAACTACACTTTACGGAAGTGAAACATGGAAGCTAATTCCATTGCCGCAAGGAAAGAAACCCATAGGCTACAAGTGGGTTTACAAGGTAAAACACAATGCTAATGAAGCGTAAGAAGCTATAAAGCATGATTGGTAGCAAAACAATATGCACGGATATGTGGCATTGATTATGAGGAAATGTTCATCCCTATAGCTAGAACGTCTGCTTTTGAGAGAACTTGTTGCATTAGCTGCACAAGGATGGAATTTGCATCAAATGGATGTGAAGAATGCTTTCTTACATGGTGAGTTGCAGGAAGAAGTATACATGGACCAACGATAAGGATATGAGAATTCAAAGCACCCAAAATATGTTTCCAAGTTGCAAATAGCTTTCTATGAGCTTAAACAAGCCCCTTGTGCTTAGCATGAAAGGATTGTTGATTAGTTAACCACCATTGGAGTTTCTATCTGTGATGTGGATCACTCATTATATGCAAGGAAGCGTGATGATGCCATCACATTGTGGTTATTTATGTTGAACACTTGCTTGTAGGTGGTGCTAATGAAGAAATCATTAAAGAGGTAAATAAACTCCTTATGCAAGAATTTGACATGAAAGATCTTGGTGTGCTACACTATTTCTTTGGCATTGGATTCAAACATATAGAATCAGGTATATGGATGTCCCAAAGGTAATATGCCTTGAGTATGCTTCAAAAGTATGTTATGGCTGATTGTAAGCCAATTTCCATGCCACTAGATCAGAATCTCAAGTTGGATACTACGTCAATTGAAGCATTGGAAAATGTTAATATGTACAAGAAAATTATGGGAAGTTTGATGTATCACAATTACAAGGCCTGATCTAACCTAAATTGTTGAACTTGAAAGTCAATATATGAAGATTCCTAGGAAACCACATTAGATGCCTTGAGAAACACT
Organism: Ceratopteris richardii; assembly: GCA_020310875.1. NCBI lineage: Eukaryota > Viridiplantae > Streptophyta > Polypodiopsida > Polypodiales > Pteridaceae > Ceratopteris > Ceratopteris richardii. The sequence goes on along the minus strand of CM035430.1, from coordinate 6,712,349 downwards.
CTAAAATATGTGAATGCTACTTTGGACGATGCATTGTTTTATGAAGCTGGTGTAGAATTGCACGTTCATGGATACATCAATGGAGATTGGGTTGGTAGTATTCCAATAGAAGATCTATTAGTGGCTTTCTATTCTGACCTGGGAGTGCAACTATTAGATGGAGTAGAAAGAAGCAACCCACTATTGCTTTTTCAATTATGGGGGCTGAGTATAGAGGTGTTGCAATGGCACCATGTGAAGCATCATGGCTAGATGCTACTTGCAAACTTAGGTGTGGAAGTGCAAAAAACTCTCATCGTCTATTTTGATAATCTTAGCAACATACAATTAGCACCGAATCCTATTTTTCATGCCAGAAAAAGCATATCAAGGTACATTATCATTTCATCAAGGAAAATGTATTAGCATGTGATATTGATCTTGTTTATGTGAGGACAGATGAGTAGGTTGTTGACATTTTCACTAAAGCACTTGGAGTAGAGAAGTTGAAGAGGTTTCGGAAGATGCTTACACATATACATGCACATACACTCACATGAATATGCATACATACACACATGCATACACACACATATACATACACACACAAATGCATATACACATACATACACACACATATGCTCACATACACACATACATAGATGCACACATAGACACATATATACACACACACACACATAAACACACACATACATACATACATACACACATAGATACACATATACACACATATATATACACTCATTTGCATACAAAACACATGTATACGCATGCATATGCATACATACATACATACATTACCAAATGAATATACAAAGGTAAGGAACCCATTAGGGTTATAGGCGTATATACAAGTCAAGGGAAAAAACCTCCTAAATAAGAGAAAAAGTTTACCAATGCTCCTAAAGTGTGTTCACACACATCACTACTAAATTATATCAACAAATGCCCCCTAGGAGTGATCCAATGAACAAGGAGCTGACACCCATGTATAAGGAAGTGCCAAGATGTGTGGAAAGAGATCAATCCACAAAAGGAAGTAAGCCCAAAGTTTTGTGCAAAGCTTCAATTCTCCCTAGGCAAAGCCTTTGTGAAAAGTTCCGCACTGTTATCCTTTGTGGGATATCCTTCGTGCGATTAAATACCTACCAATGCTTGACACTTGGGCAATGCATAAACTTGCTCATTTGAGAGAGATCAAACTAAATATCAAATTGGGTTATGCATAAGTAAATCAAGCATCCAACAACCCATTGATAGAGGATAACATCAAATGCATCTCCAACATCATGACGACTCAACCATAAACCTATTTCCATAAGTGGCAATACATTTGCAATCATCAAGGCCAAAATGCTACAATAATGTGACAATATATTTTGTTTGACACAAGGTTATTCCCCCATCAACTTGCATAAAATAAACTCCCAAATACTCGTGCAAATGCCCCAAATCTGACATCCCAAAAGAGGCATGAAAATTAGCCTTAAATTTGGCAATATGCTGCTCATACAGACTAGCGAGTGGCATGTCATCAATATGCACAACAATGATTAGAAGTACATCATTTGCATGCTTAACATATAAGGTGCTTTGGGCTATTCTCAAAACCATGTGCAATCAAGTAGGCATGTAAATTTTCATACCAAGCATGCAATGCTTTCTTAAACGCATATAATGCCTTTTCCATCTTGCACACTTTTTTTCATGCCCTTTCTGCACAAAACCACATGGGTGCAATACATAAACATCTTCATGTAAGTCACCATTCAGAAATGCATTTTCATGTCCAAATGATGTACATTCCAACCATGATGAGTTGCAAGTGCACAAAACAGCGAGTCGTAACAAACGAGAACTATGTCGTAAAAAGAGAACACTTACGTCAAAAATTACATGTTTTCACCTCATTTTTGGAATTCCTTTACACCAGTATACATATATTATAAAAATGAGGTGAAAACAAGTAATTTTTGACGTTTTTTGTCATTTTCTCAAAAAAAAAAAGAGCTCAAAATGTAGTCAAAATTTCACTATATTAGGCATTGACGTGTCCCAAAATGTATATGATAAGACATTGACATGTCCAAAATCTATATGATAAGACATTGACATGTCTAAAATATATATAAGAATGTAGAAATCAATAGTTTTTACACAAAAATAACATTTTAGACATATCTTTAATGGGTGGATATCTGATTGTTATTCAAAATTGCTACAAAACATGGTTTCATTAACCAAACTACTTTGAGGCATTTACATAAGCACTAAAAATGTCTGAGAGCTTCAATGCAACTCACAACTTTGTCGATCTATGTCTACACCCTCATCATCTGATGCACTTGATTCAGTCTCATACTGTTGAGAGCTCTCTTCTTCTTCTTCTATATCCACAAGAGCTCTATCTTCATCCACGTACATACCAAATTCTGCAGGATCATGCACAACTCTTCTTGTTTTCCTATGATTTCCTGTACCACATACATCTGGAAGCTTTTGTTTTATCATGTTGATGGTTGCTTTCCTCAAGTGACCAGTTTTTGTCAAGGAAAAATCATAAACAAGAATATCTACATCATCCATTTTAAGAGTGGATGTGCTTCGAATATTCTTTTTCCTTTTTGAACCTGTTCGTTTAGTATCACACACCATTTCTAGGTTATATTTACCTGTGAATGCATTACTACTTTTAGTGTAATACCAATGCACCACCAAAGCCTCTATTCTTCTCTGATCAATATCTTTAGTTATCTCTAAAACCTTTGCAATCCAAAATGGTCTGGTAGCCTCATCACCATCAGCAAGTACTGCAATAAGCGTTCCAACATTTATCTCTATTAAATTTCCTTGCCATCTTGCTTCTACCTGTTTTGTCATCCTTGGGCCTACATAAATATTTCTTTCTGGTGGATGTATAAAACTTTGAAGTGCATCTGCATTACATGCTTGGGCCACATTCACGGATCTTTGTGTACAAAAATCCCATGTGAATGGAACATCAACTGGCCAGTGACCTGCAATTGTATACTGTATAATCTCTTCTTGATGATTGAAAAAGTCCTCCCACCAAGATACATCTTGATCTCCAGCATATTTTTTTGCACGCTCAATATGTCTCTTCTTTTCAATGAGTGCATGCATCCAGCTTTTACTTTGATCAACCACACTTCCACATCTTTCTGTATTGTTTTTATCTTCATATGGTGATTGTTCTGCACCATACACTGTTACAGAAGACAAATTAGGCACCTGCAATAAGAAACTGCATCCCTCTTTAGGCTCCCACCCAAGAGAAGATGAATACTGCTTTGCAAATAAAAGGGTTATTTCATCAACCCTCCTCATCAAGAATACATGGTTGAAACTAATATTGTGCAATGGAGCCAAAACCTTAGCACTGTTATCAAGGCCCATTGAGCAAAAGTGCTTAAAGTCATAAATCTGTGTGAGGTGTTGAACTTCTGGTTTTGGAGTATATGCTTCTGAAATCAGCTCAGATAAAATCGGAAGAGTAAAAGCATTGTTACGTGCCAACTTCTTAGAGAAAGTACTGAACATTTGATCAATGTGATCATGAGTGTGGCCAACCAGAAGAAAATTTACCTTAACCTTCTGAAATACCTGTTTTTCAACAAGCATGCTTAAATATCCAAAGACTGTAGAATTTTTATTCTCTCTTGGAGTATTATCTAGTTGCAAATATAGAGTTGGTGGCAAAAGACCCTTCCATGATTGCAAAACACGATGAATGACAGTAACTGTAAGGTTTGGATCATTATGCACATTCGGATATGTGAAGAAAACCTTGGACATTACAGTTCCATTGTATACCAAAGCGCCAACCAAATGCATTTGCACAAGGACTTCATCTCCAATGTCCTTAGGGATGCGATAAAAATGTGGCAAACAAGTTTTTTTCTGATCCATACCATCGATCAACAAACACATATAACGCTCCGGATTTCTGAGTGCCTTACTTCGATGATGAATTGCTTTCTTTCTCTCTAATGCTTGACTCTCACGATGGTTGTTAAGAAGGTTTTTAAAATTATGCTTTTCCTGTGGTGTTGTAGCCCCTTTTGCCATGTTTTTCAAAGTGGCGCAAACTGAACATTCACCCATTCTAACTTTACGAGGAATAGAAACATTGTTAAACTCTTCCTTCCATAATCGAGTAAAGTGACGATACAACACATACTTCTCATTTCTATTTTCCATGTCTTCTCTATATATTTGAAATACCTCTCGACGAGTAAAGTTATCTGACAAGTGCAACCTTCCAGTTGTAGGCATAACTTCACAATGCAAGCTAAAATAGTTCATCATCCAATTCATTGCATGACGTCCAACAGATCCTTTGGTCCCAACATGGAACGTATCCAAAATGAGATCCCCATTCAAAAACCCTTGTTGAACCCTATGTATTCTAAAATTTCCTACACCCATTGCAATTTTAAATGCAGCCCTACAGCATGGCATCCCTTGAGTAAAGAAATATTCAAAACCAACACGCGTTACTGACATGTTATCCTCAATCATTTGCATGCAAGAAACAAGGTATATATCTTGCCTTTCACTATCTAAATGGAGGAATTTTTCTCTTATGTGCTTTAGTTTCTTCATTCCTAAATTATACAAGCATTTCAAACCACAACAATGCTTCACAATATCCAATGCAATCTGTCTATCTAAAGTAAGAAATTTAAATCTTTTTCGACTTACTTCACGAGACCTTCTTTTAAATCGTAGATTGAGCTTGCTTTGCTTTTTCGTTGCTCCACATGCACTTGAGTCAAAAGGGAGATCAATGGTTGGATCAGATGGGAGATCAAGAGGTGCATTTGGTTGAGCACCATTGCACTGTGAATTGGATAACTTAAATGACTCAACAGAAAACATGGAATCATCAGCACGTTCTAAATCATAGGGATCATCTCTTCTCTGGAAAGGTTCAACTGAGAACAATGAATCAATATGAGCAGAGGAAGCTGATGCCCAAGCATCCACTGAAAAGATTGAGCTCATCTTCACTGAGTTCACAGAAGACTGAAGATGAATGACCTTTTTAAATAAGTAGAAATCCGAGATCAAGTGAAGATATCACATCAAATGTCACATCAAGAAGATATGAAATCAAAAGCTTATTAAAGTACATTAAATAACATAAAACATCAAATTACATCAAATCACTTAATTACTCAAATATACACTAATCAAGGAACCAAAGATTTGATTCACTTTTGATTCAAATGAGAAACACAGTTGATTTCTAACTACATATGAGTCATTCAGTCTAAGCATTGTGAATGAATCAAAATATATCCAAGTTGAGTTCCAACAGGAATATATAATAAAATTGTTTGGAGAAATTCTACAAGAAGAAATTTTACAACTGGAATATATCCAAGTTGAGTTCCAACTGGAATATGCTATGCCATTGAACACTATACAAGAAGAAATTTTACATTTGGTTAAGATTTCAAGGATTAGGTTTTATTGTGGTGTAGGCTAGATATCAAAGAGGTAGATGAAAGTATATTGAAAAAGAATTATGTGTAAAAGAGGCACACAGAAAGCATATTCATACATTGATTTTCCATTTCAACAATGTGTTACAAGATAAATGTGAATATGAACTAAAGTGTGGAGGATAACACTATAAAGATGTCATTAATCTCACAACTTAGACCTAATTTTTTCCCAAGCAACAGACTCTAAGAAAAAACTTCTACATGTGATTAGAAATCCTCATGTACATACCATACTGTTGCCATTGAAGTTTAATTTCAATGAAAATGTATATAAATAGTTGCAAGGTTCTGTACTAGAATGTTTATTCATAGTGATTTTCCATTTCAACAGTGAGTTACAAGATAATTGTGAATATGAACTAACGTGAGGAGGGTAATACTATAAAGATGTCATTAGTCTCCCACATTTAACACAACTTTGACTTGATTTTCTCCCAATAAAGAGATTCTTAGAAACAAATCTCTACATGAGTTTAGACATGCTCATGGACATACCATACTCTTGCCATTGAAATGTAATTTCTATGCAAATGTATATAAATAGTTGCAAGGGTCTATGAATATTTCATTAAAGTGGCTCTGAAACAGCCTATTTGTGTGGGTGCTATTCCCTGGTTAGATAAGTTGACAGATTTAGTTAGCAAGTGGACTCATTCAGTTAGATCCAGTTAGTTTCTGGTTCAAGTTACCCAATTGCCTATAAATACCAGAGGAGGAGATCATTCGCATTTTCAAAATCCACGAGCAAGAGAGAGCAGCAGAGCACAGACAGCCATGGAGCACAGAGGTCAGCATACCAGCAAGCCAAGTCTGATGGAGAAGAAGAATGTTGGCAAAAGCACCAAGAGGTAGACAAAATCATAACATAAGTAAAGATTCCAAAAAGATTCCCTCTATATGTCTGTCTAAATATCTGCTTTCTAGGCATTAATTTTTCTTACCTCTAGAAATATGGATCAAAAGCATGTACAGGTCGATGCCTGGCATCGACTTTAAGGTGTAAGTCGATGCCAGGCATCGACTTAGGATTGCAAGTCGATGCCAGGCATCGACTTGCAGGAGCAAGTCGATGCCAGGCATCGACTTGCAGGAGCAAGTCGATGCCAGGCATCGACTTGTCGGTGCAAGTCGATGCCAGGCATCGACTTGCAACCCCAAGTCGATGCCTGGCATCGACTTGCAGGTGCAAGTCGATGCCAGGCATCGACTTGCAGGTGCAAGTCGATGCCAGGCATCGACTTGCAGCCCCAAGTCGATGCCTGGCATCGACTTGCAGGTGCAGGTCGATGCCAGGCATCGACTTGTCGGTGCAAGTCGATGCCTGGCATCGACTTGCAGCCCCAAGTCGATGTCAGGCATCGACTTGGGCCCAAAAAATGATGCCAAGCATCGACTTGCCGGCATCAACATTCACTGAAAAGTCGATGCCAGGCATCGACTTTTGGGTGCAAAATCGATGCTTGGCATCGGCTTTTGGGCCCAAGTCGATGCTTGGCATCGACTTTTGTGCCCAAGTCGATGCCAGGCATCGACTTTGTGTGCAAGTCGATGCCAGGCATCGACTTGAGGGTAAAAGTCGATGCCAGGCATCGACTTGGCCCAAAAGTCGATGCCAAGCATCGACTTGGGCCCAAAAGTGGATGCCAAGCATCGACTCTTGCACCCCCAACTCGATGCCTGGCATCGACTTTCACCCTCAAGTCGATGCCTGGCATCGACTTGCACACAAAGTCGATGCCTGGCATCGACATTCACTTAAACATCGATGCCTGGCATCGACCTGAAGCTCAAAATCCATGCCTTGCATGGACTTGGGCCTTTGAAGCCACATTAACGTTTGATCTGATATTTCCAATTGCTTTCAGGGATGCGGAGTACAAGGATGAAAGGCCCATCAAGAAGCTCAGAGTCACCATGGGCTCTGCTGACCAGCAACGTGACAAAGGCAGTGGTCACCAAGCAGAGGCAAAGAAAATTATTGCACCATTATCCTCTGAGAAGGCCAGCAACCCACTAGGAATATCCTCAGGTGGACAGAGTAGCATAAAAATTCCTGAGGAGGATCCAAATATGAGGGAAAGGTCTAGGGAGACGGAGGTCATGAGGACAGATCGTCCACTTCGGGACATGACAAATCTCGAATGGTGCCTTCAGTACGTTGAAGAGAAGAATGCAGTCCTCCTTGTGTTCGCAGGGGCCTATGGCAGAGGAAAGATCACGACAACACAAGGTTTCCAGTATGGACTTGTCTACAAATTGGATTATTAAGATGAAGATTCTGACAACCTGCTTTTCTTGGTGGAGACATCGAAAGGATTAAGAAATGTCATATGCAAGATGGATTTCTTGTGCCCAGAGTGCTGTGTTCCAGAAGAGCTAGCTCAGATATGCAGAGACTCAGTGAATTTCATCAAGGACCTGATGCCATGGATACAGGGCAATATCATGCCAACACAGCACAAGAAGACGACCCCTGTAAAGGCAAGGGGTAAGCAGAGTGTGCAGAAAAAGCCCCAAAAGAAAAAGAAGATAATTGCAGAAGACAACTTTTCTGACTCAAGCTCTAGCTCTGGGGACATAATTGTTGCACCTGGTGGAGAGCTTGCATCTGGTGTGCTTGGCACTGAGCAGAATAAGATGAGGGAGGACATAGCTAGAAGAAAAGTTGTGAAGAAGGGGCAGTTGTTCCACCTGCCTATTAATATTATCCACAGGCCACCAGTGGATCCAGTCACAGGGAGGAGGCCCCTTGAGATCAGGGAGCCACATAATTTGCATGTCCAAAATCTTAAGAAGAAAATGAAAATAAATCCTCATGCTACTATTGTGCCATTCCTTGTCATGGTGGATCCGCATGAGTGCAGCTGTGTGGAGGATTTCAATGAGGGCTTGTTTGAGGAGTACACGTATTATGTGATTGGAGGTTCACACTCTGCAGAGGCTCGTAGACAGTTAGTGAAGGAGCACCCTACTACATTTTTCTTTAGGTATGCAGAGTGTAAGATATATGCTGGTCTTACAACTGAGGAAGCCAAGCTTCTTGCTTGGGATCACAACAACGACAATGACTACAGGCAGAAAATGTCCTCCATAGAGAGAATTCGGTTCTTCCACCATGAATACGAAGATTGTCTTGTGAAGGAAGCTGGGAGAATACATCCCAATCTACGAAAGCAATGCCTTATTGAGGTTGGAATTGCATTGGATGAGAATAGAAAGTCAGATGCTTTGAGGAAATATGATCCATGGTTTCAACTGGCATTCAGATCAGGTGAGATCTGGGATCTTCAGGATAGAATCTTCACAATGTGGGAGCACAAGGAGGTCAAGGGCCAGAAGCAACGAAAGTCGAGGCCAGACCCACAAATTGATCTGAGGGGAAAGGGAAGGAAAGTTGACCTTTCAATTGAAGAGGCTCCTGAGGACATGAAGCTGACCCCATGGAGGGCCCTTCAAGGAATCAAGGATGATACATTGATCATATCAACTTTGTCAAGGGTAATCTCGAAGGAGTTAAGCCTCGAGGAGATGGTGACTGAGCTCAATAAGTATGTATGTTATTCTCAGATCCTTTTTCCCTCCTCCCATGCTTCTTGTCTAACCTAGTCGCTTTTATATTTATGTGTCTGTAGTCATAAAGTGTACATGAAGATTCAGGAGGTGATGATGAAGAGGCTGGGTTGCTTTTCTTGGACAGAGGTCCAAGCAGACTATCCAACCACATCTTCCTACAAAGCCTTATCAGCATATTTCATCCTGTTTCGTGATTGGGTAGATTCTCTTTTCAGAATATTTCATACTAAACAATTTGATGCATTGCATGGCATCAACATGGGGGCAAAAGTCGATGCCTGGCATCGACTTGGGGGCATAAGTCGATGCCTGGCATCGACTTGCAGCATAAGTCGATGCCTGGCATCGACTTGGGGGCATAAGTCGATGCCTAGCATCGACTTGCAGCATAAGTCGAGGCCTGGCATCGACTTGGGGGCATAAGTCGATGCCTGGCATCGACTTGCAGCATAAGTCGATGCCTGGCATCGACCTGCAACAAAAGTCGATGCCTGGCATCGACCTCGTGGCAAAAGTCGATGCCAGGCATCTACCCCAACAAGAAATCGATGCCATACATCCGTTCTTTATGTTCTGTTTGCTGTACTGAAGAGCTCTTCTAATTGTTTTTCCAATTTGTTCTGCAGAAACCAAGGAAAAGTAAGTCTACAGAGGTACTAGATGATTGCCCCCCTGCATTCCTTGCTCACATTCAAAGAGCAAGGCATGAGAAATCTAGACTGAAAGCGAAGGAGATGGATTTTGATGATGAACCCGATCTTAAATGTTTCTCCAAATTCCTAGACCCCCTTAGGCCTGTATATTACAATGTGTTCTGTAGTGATGTAAATAATATTTGTTCTGTTGTGCCTAGAAAACATTTCTCCCTTCTCATAGCGGACATACCCTATGGATTTAGGATGTTAGGATCAGTTAATGATGATGAACCCTTCAAACACCCTCAGATTCGGAAGATGGTCACTGATTTTGCAGAGTTGACTATGTCTCCTCTTTGGAGGATAGTAATTTTCCATAGCAGAGACCAGTCTTTCTCTGTTTCAACTGCTCTGAAGGCAAGATGTCATGCTGTGGAGTGCCTCACTTGGTAAGTAATCTTCTTTCTATCTCCATGGCTTTAATGATGCCCTATGTGACTCATAGTTCTTTTTTGCAGGGTGAAGACAAACGTAAATCACACTCCTTTGCATCGGTTTGTGAGTGCCACTGAATGCATTACAGTGGGCTATTATGATGAAGTAAGCAAAAGGAGAGTCAGGGAGCATTGCAATGAGAATGGGATCTCAAATGTGCTCATGTTCCCAGCCGTTACCAAAAAACTTCGTCATGTAGCTGGGGACATGACATTGGTTAACCCTTATCAGAAGCCACAAAAACTCATAATGAGATTGCTTCAGCTATTTTCCAATGATGATGACTGGGTCCTAGACCTTTTTTCGGGCACAGGTAATTTCAATTTTCACAATTTTCATTAGTCATTGTTGATTGAAGCCTCTAAGAGGTTTTCTGCTGTTTCAGGAACGACTCTGGCTTGCTCCTTAAAGATGTTCAGGCACTGCATAGCTGTGGAGAAGGATGATGCTCAAGTGAGCTTCATTAGAATGAGAATCAATGGGCTGAATGAATGCCCAGATGAAGACCAAGAGGTTGGAAGGAAGCACATTGCAGATACGGAGAGATTCCAAGCAGCTTCAAGGGAGCCTGTTCCCCCACTTGCAGATGAACCTGGGGACATGGCTGACCTTGAAGAGCCAATCTTGGAGCAAGAGAGGCAAGATAGGTGTTCTAATGTGCCAGAGGATACCAATACCCTTGAGCCTGAGGAAAGCTATGATCAGCTTCTATGGTAGATTCACATAACTCTTGTAAAACACATGAAATGTAAAAGATCATTTTAATGGAAATATAATTTGGAGTTCTGCTTCCACTTGGTGTTCAGCTTGATTTATCTTGAGCATTTCTCTGATCATGTGTGAATGTTTCTTAGTATAATTTTGTTGAATATTATTTTCTCTTGGGAATGCTTTTGTGAAGTGTATTTCATATTCTGTTAATATGGCCAGGCATTCAATGGGGATCTTAACCATACAAAGGGGATGATCTTAATTGCCTTGTTAAAATGCTCTGATTTTTACAACACATGTACTCTAATTTTCGAGTACCTCTTAATTAGCTATCTTCTGTGCTTGTTGAGGTTATAGATGTAATGAAGGAGCTTCGCGAATTCTTACATGTACCTTTTCAACTCTAATCTATTGTCCAAGATCATGATGTGGGATTCTTGGTCATGCTCAACAACTAGTTTTCATGGCAGCAAGAATTTTAGTATATCTATCTTGACTACTTGGGATATGAGATCAAGCTTCTAAAGACAATATTTACAAGCAAGACTCGTGATGCTTTCTAGATATTGTAAAATGCCCACTTTTTTGCTTCATATAATGGTATTTAGGTAAAAAGAAAAAGAGAACATGTCTTTGTTCTCCTTTGTTGTGACTCAGTGTTACAAATGCTATGAGCAGTAGTCATTCTACATGTGGGTGCAAAGGTCGCATCCAAATCAATGCCTCTCTCTTGACATAACCTTTTGCAACAAGCCTAGCCTTATACCTATCCATTGTTCTATCAAGCTTACACTTTAGTTTGTATACCTATTTAGTGCCAACGGACTTTTTGTGTGGTACCATTCTTCATAATAGCATCATATTGTGATTATATAACAACCATCCAATTTTTAAAATTTTGTGCTTTATCAAAAGAAGTAGGCTTATTCTCATCACAAATTCTAGAGTCAGCCATTGCATAGAAATCTCACGTAGAAGAAGCGCTATGAGAGCCTGAATGTGTATGTTATCATAGAGTTGCATCTAATTTTCTATCACTCAAAGTCTAGCCATTTAGTCTTAGTATTTCCTCCTCTATATCAGTCCTCTCATCAACAAATGCATCATTTAAATTTGCATCAGAATTGGAATGATTTGCATCATCATGTGTTGCTCTGATACCACCAAAAGAAAGTTGGAGAAGCTTGAAGGGGGTTGGAAAGTTGAGTTGTCAAGTGGTGAAGTTGGTCCAGCAAACCATCATAGGAGCAGCCCTAGCTCTTTGGATATGTAAATTAGACCTTGTAGGCTTGTGCTTAGTTCAATAAAACCCAATAGGTGCTTTGTAACATCAACAAGAACAAGTTGATGCAAAACAGATAACTTGCACCTTGACTAGCTCACAAAAACCTTCTAAAAATGGATGGAAGTTGTGACTTCAAACATTGAGAGCAGCCAACACAGTACCAATTGGAAACATTCCTCTTAAGGGAGTATCATAAATAAGGTTGGGTTGCTAAAATGCATAAAAACCTTAATTTATAACAACTATAGAAGGACCAATCACCTTAACATTGAACCGGTGTCATCCCAATTTTTCAGAGATGTGCATAGAATGACCCTGAGACTTTGAAAAACTTGAATTTTTCTGAAATTAATGACTCACATGACTTAAAAATCTATACACATAAACTATAGAGTTTTACCTTTCAAATGTTATTTAAACACTAGATTTCGAGATCTGTAGAGAGAGGTGGAATCTCTACAAGTTGACTGAGTTTGAGGAAGGAGCAGAGAACAAAAATGTTGGAAACAATGCCATATGGTACATTATGCATGGTCATTGGTCCATTTTACTCAGAAGTTCCAGCATGTATAGACTTTTGTTTCAATCCCTCTAAAGCAAACCACGTTGGGCGCTTTGGCTACATCGTGTTCCTCCAAAATTAGCAACCTGGGTTCAATACCCATGATCGACAGCACGTTCGCGAGGAAAAACAAACTTATGCTTTCACTTTATTAAAAGATGGACAGCGGACAGCTCTTACGAATCATAGTTTTTTTTCTTTTGAGAAGCTTTTGGAAAAGCCAACTACTATAAAAGATCATATTTGTCTCATTATCTAATCATCCTTCACCTAGTTCAACACCAAGCTTTGGAGCTTTGGTACCTCAATAGAGGTGGTGCTTCTTAGCACATGGGGCAGCCATGGTGCTATTTTGGAGCATGTTGAGAAGCATCTATGGAGTACTTCTTGGAGAAGAGTGTGCTCACACTCTTGCTTATGGACAAGACTTACCCATCAGCAGCTTGGTGGTGTGGATCAGCCATCTACATAATGTATTTGAAGATTGGCTTCTACATGAAGATTTCGGTTTACTTCAAAGACATTGGATGGTGGTTAACATAAGATTTGCATCTTATGTTAAGAATTCAGGTACATATTCTCTTTATGCACACAGGTACTACTTGGAGTTTATGTAGGCAGTGGCATCCATATTAGGAGGAGTCCTATTCGACATAGGTACAAGAGAATCAGTACATGTATGCTTTATGCATATTTGGATGAGGTGTTCAAGAAGGTATGTTCATATGAGTTTGAGGATTTTTGGTAGCAAACTTGTTAGCATTCTTTGCTAATTCTATAAGTATGTGAGCTTTCACACATGTATCTGACTTAGGGTCTTCCATATCCTAAGTTCAGATGAGGGTTTGTTGATTATCAGTTTTAGATTGATCCTTCCTCTTTCTGTCACTCATATTCACTCTTCTACAACCTATTAGGTCACACATCTCATGTTTATTCAGATTTTTGGCCATACATCTGAATATATTTGTTACATTTGTACATTCACTCATCCATCTATTTCTATTCACATAGAGTGGTTGAGAGTTTTGCTCCCACGTTGTACATTGAACATTGGTATATATGATGGTGTGAGTAAGCAGTGGCTTACGTAACACTTTACACATGTTGTCTAATCTTTCTCTATCTTTATCTCATCATTTGTATGATTAAATGTCATATGTTCATGTTTTGTCAATATAAGAAGATTGCTAGATTCTATGTTGTATAAGCTGGACCTATGGAACCTTGGACCTGTGGTATTAGTATTGGGCCTACTAAATTTCCAACATTTGGTATCAAAGCTCTAAGGTTTTGGTATCAGAACTTTAGGGCTTTGTCATCAGTGCATTCAAGATCTCAGATTCCCAGGTTCCCAGACTTCCAGGTTTACAACATCTGATTTAAGGGCATCTTCTAATATTTGACATTTGACATACACACTTAATCTAGATGAGTAGAGATTTGAGAATAAGACAATTCAGTCCCATGTTTATTCATTAGTGTGGAGTATGAAGTTGATGATCTGTTAGCAGCCAAATACTTCTCTAAAGTATGTACAAAAGCATTGTTTGAAGACCAAGACTTGATGAAGAGAAGGTTACTTCAAATTCAAGGAAAAACAATGGTTTGAGAAGATGAAGGAACCAGATCAACATCAAATCACAGGTATTAGTTTCTACTATCAGATTATCATTTGCAGATCATATCTTAGAAGAGCAGTTATGAAGAGATTTGAAGGATTCAAAGAGTAATTTTATACACTTTCATTATTTGAAATTTAAAGGCTACATCAAAATAGGTATCTAGAGGTTTTTTTTTTAGAGAGTTTTGAGAGATCTCTTTCATGGCAAGAAAGCTCATCTAAGAAGACAAATGTGGAGAGCATCAGTTTTGTTTTCAGCCAAACGTGTAAGTTGGTTGGAAGGTTTTTATCTAGATATAAAATGTGATCTAGGTATCTAGAAAGGTAATTCATCATTGAGACAAAAGGTTGGTGAATTCAGTCATATCAATCATTTGAAACAAAATTTTGATTCAGGAGATACGAGGAGATGATAAAACATGATTCTATGTTCACTTCCATTTGTATACCATGTTTGTTTTGTTTCTCTCTCTTAGCACTAGACGAAGAGAAAAGTTCATTTGAAGAAGTCAAGAGTTCTTGCTACTTCAAGATGAAAAGAGCAAAAGGTATGGAAGAGAAGTTTAAAGATGTTGACATCATCAGGTGGAAGAAAGATGCAAAGAAGAAAGTCCAACATTTCTAAAAGAAAAGTAAGACTTCCTTTTCTCATATATTTTCCATATACTTTTCCTATTTTATCCTCTACATCCAAAGACAAGTCTACGAGAACATCTTGTGTAAAGATAGTTTAGAGAAGAAGCAGTTTCTTGTTTTGCATTATACTTGGTCATTAATTAGTAGATTTGACAAAGAATTGCATTGAGAGAAAGAAAAGCAACATATTTTGAAGACAACTTGTATGTTTTGACTCATATGTATGAGTTATATATAAGTTAAAGTTTTTAAGCAGGCAGCTAATATGTTCCCTCAAAGAATTCTTGGAGTGTCAATACAGAGCTACTTGGTATATGAGAAGTTGCAGAGAAGTATATTTCTTCTTTATTTAACTCTTGAGGTAAAAGAGATTTTTGTAGCAGATGTTGAAGACTTGGGTTGAGGTTTTTTTTGAAAAGGTTACCTCATATTCAGTATTTTTAGAAAACTTCACAAAATTCAGATTTTTTGATATACTAGTGAGTTGAAGAATCTACTTTCTATGATTGTCTTGTATTTTGGATACATGCTTGTATTCAAAAAGGTGTTCCATCAAATCCTATTACTTGATTTAGAAGTGGAGTTAGCCAAAAGAAATTCAAGCAGGTACTATCACATTTCACCTGGGTAGAATATGAAAGATGAAGCATCAACTTGCAGCTTTTGGAGTTCCCAAGGTGAGAAGTTTGTCCACTTATGTTTCAAGTAGGAGTTGCAGATTCTTGGGAAGGATTTGTTTGAAGAAAAGTTTTACAACTTTGTGAGAAGCATGGACACTTAGAGACATTCAGGTAACAAATCAAACATTTAATCATGAAGCTTTGATGAGAGCAGATTCTACACAAGTATTTTGTTGGAGAGATCTTGATAGATCTAGATAGATCTTGTATGATCTTTGGATGATCTTGAATGATCTTGAAGATCTTGAGTATTTATGATTCAGTTGTCTATCCTTTGTTTATAAGGTTCTTAGCATTGGAAGAAGTATATCAAAGATTCAGGTTCTATCAGATTTGTGTTGCAGAGAGATAGAAGAAGATAATTGTTATGTTACAGAAAGGTTATGAATCCTAAAATGCTTTCAGCAAGGTTTTTATGATAGATCAGCTAACCTTATTCTAGATTTTGGGAAGTTGAGGAGTAAAGAGTGAAAGCCATTAGCATCTGCAGTGCTAATAAAAAGGATTCAGAATTTTTTCAGATATAGGAATTTGATCAACTAAAGATCAGATTTATTGAAGAAGGAAGACATTCCAGATTTCATAAAGTCTGATATACTTTGAAGAATACTGGATACTAGTGTTAAATCATCCAAGGGGTGATGAAACATGAAGACTTATTTTCAGCCATATGTGAAAGAATGCAGAGTCATATCTACAGGTATTCCTATATTTCCTTTGTCAGTTTCTCTTTATGTTCCAGCTTTGAAAGAAGAAGGAAGAAGGAGAATGTTTGGAGAAAGTTCCTGTTAGGATGTTCCTGTTCAAGAGAAAGTTCCAGAGTTCTATTGAAGAGAAATTTGATATTTCAGAAAGTATGTTTTCAGAAGTGTGCACATATATGTTTATACCATATTCTGAAGGAAAGAGGTATGAAGGATTTACAGATGAAGACATGATGACATCATAGATAGATTTTTTGAGACTTATAGGCTGAGTTGAGTTGAGTTGAGTACAGTTAGAGATGAACCAATAGTGTTCATAATACACTAAGTTGTGAGTTTTCAGTCATAGGTTCAAGGATTCAATTCTTGATTTTGTTTAGTGTATGTACATGACACAGCAGAAGTACTTTGAGAAAGCTTTCATAAGGTAAATGCAAATATGTGGATCCTAGTGTATGTTTTCAAGTTTGAGAAGACAGGAGATAGCAGGTTCAGAGTCAGTACTTGCTACATTTGTTGTCAAGCAATGATTGCTTGATGCGAACACTATTGGATATCTAGTTTGCATATTTTCTTAAGTAAGAAAAGATTTGAAGGTCAATTCGGGAGTACAAGCTTGAAGCTTATGAAGTTTGCAGATGAATGAAGTTGCATATTCAGTCGAGTTTGTACCAATATGACATTTTAAGGGGGATTGTTGGAAACAATGCCATATGGTACATTATGCATGGTCATTGGTCCATTTTACTAAGAAGTTCCAGCATGTATAGACTTTTGTTTCAATCCTTCTAAAGAAAACCACGTTGGGTGCCTCAGCTACATCGTGTTGCTCCCATATTAGCAACCTGGGTTCAATACCCATGATCGATAGCGCGTTCACGAGGAAAAACAAACTTATGCTTTTTCTTTATTAAAAGATGGACAGCGGATAGCTCTTACGGATCCAATTTGATTTTTTTGAACGCCTATGAATAAAGCTACGGTGCTTTATTCAATCGTAGTTTTTTGTTTTTTTGAGAAGCTTTTGGAGAAGCCAACTACTATAAAATCATGTTTGTCTCATTATCTAATCATCCTTCACCGAGTTCAACACGAAGCTTTGGAGCTTTGGTACCTCAATAGAGGTGGTGCTTCTGAGCACATGGGGCAGCCATGGTGCTATCTTGGAGCATGTTGAGAAGCATCTATGGAGTACTTCTTGGAGAAGAGTGTGCTCACACTCTTGCTTATGGAGAGGATTTACCCATCAGCAGCTTGGTGGTGTGGATCAACCATCTACATAATGTATTTGAAGATTGTCTTCTACATGAAGATTTTGGTTTACTTCAAAGACATTGGATGGTGATTAACATAAGATTTGCATCTTATGTTAAGAATTCAAGTACATATTCTCTTTATGCACACAGGTACTACTTGGAGTTTATGTAGGCAGTGGCATCCATATCAGGAGGAGTCCTATTTGACATAGGTACAAGAGAATTAGTACATGTATGCTTTATGCATACTTGGATGACGTGTTCAAGAAGGTATGTTCATATGAGTTTGAGGATTTCTTACAGCAAACTTGTTAGCATTCTTTGCTAATTCTGTAAGTATGTGAGCTTTCACACATGTATCCAACTTAGGGTCTTCCATATCCTAAGTTCAGATGAGGGTTTGCTGATTATCTGTTTTAGATTGATCCTTCCTCTTTCTGTCACTCATATTCACTCTTCTACAACCTATTAGGTCACACATCTCATGTATATTCAGATTTCTGACCATACATCTGAATATATTTGTTACATTTGTACATTCACTCATCCATCTATTTCTATTCACATAGAGTGGTTGAGAGTTTTGCTCCCACATTGTACATTGAACATTGGTATATATGATAGTGTGAGTAAGCAGTGGATTAAGTAACACTTTACAGATGTTGTCTAATCTTTCTCTATCTTTATCTCATCATTTGTATGATTAAATGTGGTATGCACATGTTTCGTAAATATAAGAAGATTTCTAGATTCTATGTTGTATATGCTGGAGCTATGGAACCTTGGACCTGTGGTATTAGTATTGGGCCTACTAAATTTTCAACAAAAAATGGCACTAAGCAATGATCAAAGAGTATATATATTGCTTCAAACCAACACTCTAACTAATGTAAAAATGTTTCAAAGTATTTATATAGACTCTTGAGGATATGGCCACACCTTTTCTTCATCAGTCTCAATTCAAAATCAGGCAGGTTTGGTAGTTTAGATTGATTGGAAGATTTTTCTACAATCTAGGAAAAGAGAATGTTGAAGCATATCTACCTTTTGATTGATTGATTGAGAATCAATCCCTACCACTTCTAACTCATGGCCTTTAGGCCTTTCACTCTTTCCTTTAATAAAGATAAATACTTTGGAAATTACATAAGAAGGTGATCCTATGATCGAATTCTCAATACAATAAATGAATGCAAATAAAATTCTACAAGAAGTATATGTGGCATCATTCAAATGATGGATTTAATTAAGATCATTTCCACCTCAAGCATAACGAAAGCTTGATGTTCCAACAATGTGTGTATGCATGTGTATGTATGTGTGTATGTGAGTGTATCTATTTGTCTATGTATGCATGTGTGTTGTACCTCAATATGTGTGTATGTGTGCTCCTCGCATGCACTTCTCTCTCTATCTCCCCCTCTCTCTCAATCTCAAGTCTCTCTCCTCAGATCCCAACACAAATATGGCAAGAGAATTCATAATTTTTTTTGTAAGTGTAGGATGTCACTTATGCAATGTTTCTGCATCGAAAGCAGTTTCTCAACATCTATACTCTATGATGTTGTTAGTGATGTTTACTTATAACGTCATATAAATGTTGCTAACTATCGCTTACATGACTGGCTCTTTTTTTTCTCTAGCATTGCTTATGCGACACTCAGTGGAAATAACATCCCATAAGTTATGCTACTTGCTTTTTTTAAGTTGGGAACATCACTACGGCCCCCTTACTTATTGTAGTGCCACTAGGCAATAATCCTAATGCTTTGTGAAAAACTTCAAACTTTTCCCGTTGAAGAGCTTTAGTGAATATTTCTTCCACATTCTCTTGTGTACATACATATACCAAATCAATATCTCTTACATGAAGGAGCTCTCTCACATAATGATAATGAACCTCAATATGTTTGGTCCGTGCATAAACCATTGGATTTTGTGCCACAACTAATGCACTCTGAATATTAGTGAGAATATGCGTACCAACATCAATCTCCATGCAAAGATCCATCTATAGGTGCCTCAACCATATACACTCCACTATAATTGTAAAAACGTCCCTATACTTAGCTTCACAACTCGATGCCATCACTCTAAGTTGCTTCTTACACAACCAAGATGTGCATGAGTCTCCAAGGAAAAAGCAATTACCACTAGTGGACATGTGAGTATCATAACAACCGACCCAATCTATCTATAAAAGCATGCAATCATGGTCGAATATCATTGCCATAAAAGAGACCTAAACTCAAAGTTCCTTTGACATATCTAAAAACACATTTCAACACTTGCAAATGCTTAGTGCCATGGCTATCCATGAATTCATGGAACTCGGAAATTGCATATTGTATATCTGGCCTTGTGCTGCATGCATATATAACACATCCCTTAGCTTGCTAGTAAAGAGAAGTGTCAAATCAATCACTAGAATCCTCAATTGATAACATAAATCATGTCTCCATTGGTGTGGAAACTAGCTTGCAATCCTCAAATTCAAAATGTTTAAGCAGTTTTTCACATTCTTTTCTTGATGCATAACAATTTCCACCTCAAAGGATACAAATTGGTTGCCATAATGGTAGCTAAAAAGACCAATATAAGTGACATCAAAAGTATGCTGCAAATTAGCCATAAGGATGTCAAGTTTTGCATCACATGACCCTATCAAGAGTATGTCATCAACATAAAGAACAAGCACTATAAGATCAGCCCCATCTTTGCATACATGGAGTGTGCTTTTGATGGGACTACATGTGAAGCCAAGAGCAATCAAGTGCTTATGGATTTTGACATACCATGCACATGGAGCTTGCTTGAGACAATATAAGGCTTTACACAAGCAAAAGCCATATGACCTTTTTTGGAGTTTGAGGTTTGCAGAAGCACACAAATAGCACAAGGAAGAAGAAGAAGCTTGGAGCACAACACACAATATTGAATGTATTACCACTAGAATGTACAAATATAAGTAACCAATTAGGCCAGTAGGCATATATTCAAGCCAGGGGAAAAAACCTCCTAAAGAGGGAAAAAAGTGCCTCGGTGGTCTTAGAGTGATCAACACACATCATTACCTAAATATATCAACAAATCCCCCCTAGGAGTGATGTGGTGAACAAGGAGCTAGCATTCATGTATAAGGAAGTGCCAAGCTATGTGGAATCAATCTAGAAAAGGAAATAAGCCCAAAGCCTTGTGGAAAGCTTAAACTTCTCCCTAGGTAGAGCCTTCATGAAAAGTTCTACAATGTTCTCCTGTGTGGGAACATATGCCAAGTTGATCTCTCCAATAGAGAACCTCTCCCTAACATAATGATAATGCACCTCAATGTGCTTAGTGCAAGCATGGAACAGAGGGTTCCTTGCAAATCCCAATGTGCTCTAATTGTCAGTGAAGATGGTGGTGGCAAAAGACAGACCAACACCCAAATTAGCCATAAGGCATCTTAGCCACACACACTCAACAGTTGATGTGAAAGCCGCCCTATACTCAGCCTCACAACTAGAAGTGGCCATAGTAGGTTGCTTCTTGCTGAACCAAGATATACATGAGCTACCACGCATGAAGCAAAGCCAGTAGTGGACACATGAGTGTCATAGCAGCCAGCCCAGTCAGAGTCAAAGAAAGCATGCAAATCTAATAGTATTGATCCCCCTTGGGATAAAACAATCCAAGTAGCCGGGTAGCACTCAAGTAGCGAAAGATGCACTTAATTGCCTGCCAATGCTTGACACTGGGGAAATTCATAAACTTGCTCATCGGTAAGATAGCAAACTGAATATATGGCCAAGTAATGCATAAGTAAATCAAGCATCCAAAAACCTATTGATAGAGAATAGCATCAAATGCATCTCCAGCATCATGAAGACTCAATCATAAACCTCTCTCCATAGGAGTGGAAATAGGTTTACAGTCTTCAAGACCAAAATGATGCAATAATGTGTCAAAATATTTCATTTGACACAAAGCATTCCACCATCAACTTGCATAAATTGAATGCCCAAATAATGATGCAAATGCCCCAAATTAGACATCTCAAATGAGGCATGCAAATCAGCCTTAAATCATCAATATGCTTGGCATGAGGAACAATGAGCAACATGTCATCAACATACACAACATTGATCAGAAGCACATCATTAACACGCTTAACATATAAGGTGCTTTCAATTGTACTGTTCTCAAAACCATGTGCAATCAGATAGGCATGTATCTTTTCATACCAAGCATGTGATGCTTGCTTTAAACCATATAATGCCTTCCTCAACCTACACACTTGGTTTTCATGCCCTTTCTACACAAGGGGATGGGGCTGAAAAACATGCACTTCTTCATGCAAGACACCATTCAAAAATGCAATTTTAATGTCCAACTGATGTACATTCCAACCGTGATGAGCTGCAAGTGCAGAGATGCTACGAACAGTAGTCATTCGGCATGTAGGAGGAAAGGTTTCACCAAAATCAATGCCACTTTCTTGTGCGTAACCCTTTGCAAAAAGCCTAACATTATACCTATCAACTATTCCATCAAGCTTATGCTTTAGCTTGTATACCCACTTAGTGCCAATGGCCTTCTTGCCAGGAGACAAGTCACATAGAGACCAGGTACCATTTTTCATGATAACATCATATTCTGATTGCATAACAGCCATCCAATTTTCAAAATTTTGTGCTTCGTCAAATGAAATAGGCTCATTCTCATCAAAAAGACTAGAGGCGGTCATAACATAGCAATCTAATGCAAAAGAGGCACTATGAGAGCCTAAATGAGCACATTATGATAGAGGTGCATCTAATTTGCTATCATGTAGTCTACACCAACAATTTTGGCTAGTTTTTGCCTCCTCGATATTAGCTCTTTCATCAACAAGTGCATCATGTAAATCTGTATCAGAAATGGAATGGTCTACATCATCACATGAAACTTGCAAAGGCAGAGAAGTTACCTCATTAGGACTAGCACTAGACTATCCACCTGTAAAAAGAGGCAGCAAAGTATCATACATGTCTTTGGAGCCAACATATGTCTCCTTCATACATGAAAGTAAAGGCCAAATAACATCTTCAATAAAAACAACATCACGACTAACTAAAATGCATTTAGTCTGTGGATGATACAGACAATAGCCTTTGCTTTCAGAATTGCACCCAACAAAAATACATTTTAGTGCTTTATCATCCAATTTCCTGCGTTGTTGTTCAGGCACTAATGCATATGCCAGACAGCCGAAAATTTGCAAGTGAGCAACAAATTGCTTATGACCATGCCAAGCCTCATATGGAATGGTAGACTACAATGCTTTAGTGGGATAACTCTTAAGTACATATGTTGCACACATGACAGCCTCAAGCCAGAAACTATGTGGTAAAGACTAACTCTTGACCATACACCTCGCCATCTCCATGAGTGACCTATTCTTATGTTCAACAACTCCATTTTTTTGAGGTGTATATAGCACTATACACTGATGTTTTATCCCATGTTTAGCTAGAAATGCATTAAAGTCAGAAGACATATATTCCCCCCCTCGATCAGAACGAAGGCTGCTCATTTTACATGCTAATAGATTTTCAGCCAAAACCAAAAACTATTTGAAGCACGTAAACACTTTGGACTTTGGTTTCAATGCATATACTCATGCATGACTAGAAAAATCATCGATGAAAGTCATGAAGTAAAGAAAGTTTCCAAAAGAAGGTGTTTGCATAAGACCATAGACATCACTATGTACAAGCTGTAATTTTTTAGTGGCTCGAACTGAACCATCTTTTAGGAAGCATGAACGTTGCATTTTTCCCAAAATACAGCCTTCACAAACATGTTTACTGGGTGCTTTAAGTTTGGGCAAAGAGGAAACCATTCTAGATTTCTGCAGGCATAGCAAACTAGAAAAATTCAGATGACCAAAGCATGCATGCCAAAGCTTTGCATTTGACATAGCCTGAGAATCATGTACTACACATGCTGAATCATTCACAGATTTTCATAGTCAATGAGCTTATACAACCCATGACATAGAATGCCAAAAGCAATAATCACATCACCATTTGATAGATCATGAACTATACATCTGTCATCAACAAATTTCACAACCAAGCCAATCTTGGCTAAAGCTGAAACTGGTAACATATTCTTCTTGATCCCTTGCACAAATAGAGCATTCGACAATGTGAAAGAACTACAATCAGTAGTAGTCAAAATGATCTTACCAAGTCCCATAAGAGGATTTGTTGGCACATGTGACATTATTCCCTGTAGGGGCAGACTCGAGTGAAGTGAAGAAACTACATTGCAAGATAATATGTTTGGTTGCTCCACTATCAAAGTACCAAAAATCTAAGTCTACTGCAGACATACACTATTCAGGAGAGGATGGGTCAAAACTACAAACAGTAGTAAATGGCCATTCTTCATTTTGCACTAGATTAGCAGACTTTGTTTTCAGTGTAGAGGCCTCTGCAACAACCATTCTAGAATCTTTTTTCTTTGCCTCTTTTGTAGCCAGTTTTGGACAATTCTTTATGACATGATCATTTGCTTTATAGTACTTGCAAAACAATTTTTGCTTTTTTGTTTTCTTCTCTTCTCTATCTTCCTTCTTCGATTGTGCAGAATTCGCAATTTTTGCTTACGATACAATGTGGTAAGTGTATCCCAAGCATCCTTAGCTATTCTGCAAGAGCAAATGTGAGGAATAATGGCACGTTTGATAGACAAGGCTATCAATGCATGTGCCTGAGCATCCCTACCATCCCAATGATTTTGCTCTGCAGTAGGTGAATCAAAAACTACAACACGAACAAGAACATGAAGAATATCATCATCTTCAATGTTGTCTGCATGAGCTTGAGTACTTGTATTTGTAGGTGTAATAGGACATTTTTCAACACCCATCACAACATTCCACATTCCTTTTGTGGCCAATACATGACGCATCATATAAGCCCATAATGGGTAATTCGTACCATCCACATTATCCTCAACAACCAACATACAAAATACATCACTACGTTTAGCCATGACCACTCACAAAAATACCTTCATGCACAAAAATGATTGTATCTAAAAAAGTTGAACAGATCTACCCTAGCAGGTTCTGCTAAACTTGTAGCAGACTTCGAGATGCTTATAGTGGAAAACCAAAAAATGTATATATCTTTGGCACAAAAAGATGAAATAGCCTACACAAGCGCTATGATAGTGCATTCAGAGGCCGAAACGAGCTCAGATCATGATTTTGGCACAACATAACGAAGCCATTTTGATCTGCTAATCACCATGAGTATGCTCACCAAATTTCATGTCATTTTAAGAATATTTCCATAGGGGTTTCAATGATGCCCTAGATGAAGCGGGGACCTGCTTTGATACCAATTGTTGGAGTTGGAGGTCTGTGGAAGCACATGAACAACCCAAGGAAGAAGAAGAAGCTTGGAGCACAACACACAATACTGAATGTATTACCACTAGAATGTACAAAGATAAGTAACCCGTTAGGGTAGTAGGCGTATATACAAGTCGGGGGAAAAACCTCCTAAAGCCGCTCACTTCGTGTTGTAATGTTGTATTACTTAACTCCAAGGCATTGACCCGTGCCTGGAGGTGGGAGGACAGAGTACACAGCTCCTTATTGTTTTCTTCCAATAATCTGTATTCTTCCTTAAGCTAGGCAGTGGCTTCGAACATGGTGTCCAATGCATGACTGAATGAGGTGGATGCAGAGGTGGAGGTGAAAGATGCAGGGGGTCGGGAAATGGGAAAGGGAAAAGTGGATGTTGTGCTGACAGTGGGTGTGTGTGGTGATGTGCGTGAAGTTACAAGTGGTGATGTTGAGACAAATATGGTGGTGAGTGGTCTTGTGGAAGGTGAAATGTCCATAGGATCGGACGTGATGGTGTGTGAAGTGTGAATCGTGAATACGGGAATGGTAGGTGGTGTGTTAGTGGTGGCAGTGAATGTGGGGGAGGTGGGTTGGGAAAGGGACTTTTTATTATAATTCTCTATTTGTTGAAGTATATTTACAAGGCTTGTTAAGAATGGAGGTCGGGTGATGGGTGTTGGTTCTGAGAAGGTCCAGAGGGCCTCAGTGGTGCGGGGTTGGGAAAGAGGGATAGTATCGGTAGACGAGAATGAGTGTGTTAAGATTTGGGTAGTGGAAAGTGGCTGTCCGAGGGCTGGGAAATATGAAGGTTGACCTATTATAGTTTGGTCGGTGGCGGGGTGGCCTATATGGGGTTCAAGAAGTTGGCTGGAACTAGTGGATGGAGGTAAAGGGCAGGATGGAGAAATGGTGGTGTGTGGTATAGTTTCACTAATGGCTATTACTGGTTGTTTAGGAATACTGGTAGTGGGGGTTTCGGAGGGCGGGATGGGAGGTGATGGTGGAGATGGTATCTGTGTATTTACCTCTGGTTCATCAATGTTAGTTGGGCTGGCCATGTGAAGATCTTCTTGGGTGGTGGTAGGGAGGGCTGTAGAGACTTCATTTGAATCATCTTCCCCCTTCGTGGTCGTGTATCGATCCTTCGTTGATCGTATTGAGGAGGGTTGCGATGTAACATGATCCGCATAGCTTCTATAATCCCATATGTCTCCGCCAAAAGGTTCAATGATTCTACAAAGTGGGGATCCGCGTTCTCCACTTGCAACATCTGGTTCACTAGTGCTCTATTTGCCTCTTCTGATAGCTTATGTCTTTTTTGTACCTGCTTGATTGTTTTGTAGAGCCTTTTAAGTTGTGCAGTGTAAGCAAGGGTTTCCTCCTCACTCTCCTCAGATTCATTCCTCTGCATCTCCTCTTGTTCGTGTGTGCCTCCCGCCTGAGTGTGTTGTGCCTCATCTTCCCAATGTACCCTTCTTACCTCACTCTGTGGCCGTTCTCTTTGGGATGATGATCCGGGACCGTCATTGTCAGAAAATAATTCACTCTCAGACAAGTGTGTTGTTTGTAAGAAGCTTTCAAAGTCAAAGGATGGATTTGCTGCCAATGTAGCCATGGATGCAAACTCAGCATCTGTGGGTAGTGGGGGGGCTGATGGAGTGGGTTGTACCAAGTCTCCTGATTGTAGTCCTTGGAGATGGATCGTGAAAGGGGCTACTTGTTCTTCTTCTCTACAGGAGGTCTCTATGGAAATTTTGCGAGGAATCAGAACCTGTGAAAGTGATCCACGCATTCTTTTAGTGGGTTGAACCCCTGATTTCCGCCCCTGGAAGAATTCCAATTGTGAGTACTTGAGGGCTCGTGCAATTGGCACATCATAAGCCAGGCATCTGTAGATGATTCTTGTAATGGCGCAGCAGCCATTCAAAGTAGGCTTCCTCACTCCTCGCTTGCCTGCTTCATATAACTGATCAAGGATCCATACTGGCATTTTCATAAGTAAACTCCCGGTCTCTGCTAGGTATAACCCATACCAGATCTTCTTATGACGCTGGGTGAACCGGTCTTGCGCTGGAAATGCGAAGTGTTGAAGGCACATCCGCAGTGGTATGGTGATGTTGGGGGTGAGGGCACACATTTCTTTCAACTTCTTGATTTTGTTGTTCTTCATCGACTCTGGTATCAAAGGATCTCGATCGGAGGGTACATGGGTGCCATACATCTGAAGGGCCTCCCTGATTAAAGTGATATTCAACTCAAACTTCTTCATTTCTTCCTGGTTTGATAGAGAGGGCACCAGGAATGTGCCTGAATGATCTTTGTCTCCTGTCGCCTTGAGAGTTGCAATCAAGTAGTAGCACCGAAGAAAATCAGGTCTAGGCAAGGCTGCACTATTATAATCTTGCAATCCCGCTTTTTGCCAAATATCTTGAAGAGGGGCAACATTTTTCAATGCTTCGAATTCTTGTGAGAAGAACTGAAAGGTCCACCACACTCCTCCTCCAACTTGGATTCCCAGATATGATCTGCGTCTCCCACATCTCCTGGCATCTCATTGAACCAATGAGAATGCCCCTTTACTCTTTCTGTTAGGCCACTTGGTGGATCCGGAATGGGAATTCTTCTCACATTCAAAAGCTCTTCAGGCCTTGCTGTCCGTGGGGCCTCCACAAGCATGGTATCCCAATTTCTTTGCGTGCTAGTGCCTGCCTGAGAGCTCGTGCCTGCTGCTGCTGCCATGGGAATCGGGTGCTTATCTGCTAGAAGAAGAAAGGCACATTAGTGTTGCATAGGAAACAGGATGTAATGGTGTTCCCTTCACAATACTAACATGACAATCCAGAAGGTTAGTGGTTAGGGTGAAGTGTTCGTGATAGATGTAAGTGGTGGTTAGTGGTTAGTGTACTCCTAAATGCATACTGTGGACATGCAAAGTACTCAGAATGCACCTACATCAGAGTGGATGGATTTACAAAATTGGGACTGGGGTTTGACATAGGGTTTAAGTCTCCAAACGTTGATAGAGGATTCGTAGCTCTTAGAGATAATGACAGGTAAAGATTTATGAACAAGATTGTGATGGATTCGGGACCTTTTGAGTACCCATTTCCAGACATTACTCGGTTTGACTGAGTGTGGGTTAGTGTGGGATTTAGGTAGAGTTCCTGAGTTGTTTGTCGAGAGGACTTGTGAGTGTTGAATTATGCCAGTGACTAGAGTTGGAGCTATTTGGGCTCGTAAACAGGCCTTGGGCACCCATATCTGTCTAGCATTGGGGCTAGCCTTCATTGACCGCTTAGGGACCCAAATAGACGTGGTATGCCTAGGAGGTTGCCTAGGGTACTCCTTCACTTTTGATCTTGATGGTGTGTCTTGTTTTGTGCCTCCTTGAGAACCTGTTACTAGAGCTGTGGGTTTTCCATCCTTGCGCATCCAGATCTGCTTCGCGCCACGAGGTACTCTGTGTTGCACTGGTTGGTGCTCCTGCTTCGTGGTCATCAGCCTTCTTCGTGTCATGTGATGTTCGGTCTACATGTTTGGAACCTTCTTTGGAACAGCTGGAACTCCTCATTGACTTCTGTACCTTCGGTAAGATTGACAATCCTCTGCACCATAGAACTTTGGACAAGTACAACATTGTTATGTTCATGTGGGTTCCTGGAGGGACTAAGGGTTGGTGCCTTTTCTACTGGTTTGAGTGCTGGTTTTTCTAATTCAATCATAAGGCGGCTTTGGCCTACCCAAGCCTGAAGAAGTCCACTTCTTAGGTTGAGGTTGATTGCGTGATCATAGATCCAGTCTTGGCCCAAGACGAGAGGTTCGGTAAGATCCTCGTCTTCACATACTAGTACTTTTGCCGGCATGAGGACCTCTTGAATGTAGAGGGGAAGTTCCACCTCTCCCATGCAAGGGGTTTCAACACCTCCTAATCCTATCAGATAGGCTTCTAGGGGTTTTACCTCCAATTGCAACTGTTGGCAATACGAAAGCCGAACTGCACTAGTGGCCGCTCCTAAATCAATTAAAGCTCTCACACTCCTTGTACTGTTTCCTTGTCCCACTTCTAGGGTCACAAAAGGTCGTCGATCAACTATCGTATGGGTCCGCTTACCTGAAGCCTCACACATGGCAATGTGATAACCATGAGCTTCAAGATTGTCAGTCATGGCCTGATCTCTACCTTGTCTTCGTAGTTTCATTCGTCGAATGTGTTCTAAAGCTTCGGCCTGTGCTTCTTCTCGAATTCGCTTTTCCTCTTCCTTACGTTTTTTTGCAATAGTGAGTCGAGTAAGCATTTCTTCGGTTAGTGGTTCTTGATATAGCTTGACTCTGCATCCACTTATGTAACTTGGTAGTATGTCACCTTCTAGAGTGGCTAGTTGTACTGCTCCACTTGTGGAGATCCTATTGATTATCATAGGTCCATAGCCTCTTTTCTCCAATTTTCGTGCATGTTGCTTCAATGTGTAGACTAGGACTAGGTCTCCTGCCTTCAAGCCTTTATCCTTCACATGTGTATCAAAATATGCCTTTTGCCTCTTCTTGGCTGCATAGATTCCTGCTGCAGCTCTCAATCGTGTCTCACCTAAACGTTCAAGATCAAAGATTCTAGAGGATAGTTCATGGCCGGTCCAGTCATGCTCTTGTGCTACTTTCAAGGTAGGTATCAAAAAATCCAATGGTAGCACTGCATTCTGGCCAAATACCATCTGAAAGGGCGTGGCTTGGAGTACCGTTTTATAGGCAACTCGATATGCCCAAACAGCGTGATGTAGCTGTTTGTCCCAATCAGAGCGTTTGTTATTCACCAATTTAGTCAGCACATTGCATAAGATCTTATTTGTGCTCTCGGCCTGGCCATTAGCTTGTGGGTGATAAGGGGCAGACTTCTTATGTACTACCAAGAATTCTTGGAGAAGGTTTTCTATGACTTCATTCAAGAAGTGTGTGCCTCTATCACTTACTAATTCTATTGGCAATCCGTATCTAGTGAACACATTTTCAAATAAGAACTTTGCTATTGTTTGAGTATCATTCTTCGTAGTGGATTTCACTTCTACCCACTTGGTCAGATAGTCTGTGGCCACAATGATGTACTCAGCATGTGAACCCTTAGCTGGGGGATTAATAGGACCAACAAAGTCTATTCCCGACTTAGAGAATGCACGTCCACCCATCATAGGTTTCAATGGCATCTCATCCTTGCGTATGGGATACTGAGTTCATTGATAAACCTCACACCTCTTCACATAGGTATGTGCGTCCATGTGAAGAGTTGGCCACCAAAGACGTGCAAACAAAATTGCTTTGAACACCCGATCTGGACCAAAGTATCCTCCTGCTACACCTTGGT
Source organism: Ceratopteris richardii (assembly GCA_020310875.1). Taxonomy (NCBI): domain Eukaryota; kingdom Viridiplantae; phylum Streptophyta; class Polypodiopsida; order Polypodiales; family Pteridaceae; genus Ceratopteris; species Ceratopteris richardii. The sequence goes on along the minus strand of CM035430.1, from coordinate 6,681,917 downwards.
GAGCAGTCTCTAATATCTTCAGATATTCGCTCTCGTGGACACACAATCTAAGATACCCATCTTTTCCTTCTCTGTATAGATTATCTCCAATGAGAGCATAGTCTAGCGCCTCTTGTTCTAAGCTCCTTTGTCTAACCAGAGTCATTTCTTGAGGGAATGTTTTCGTCCTCAGAAAGGCCACTAATGGCTCGCTCCAATCTGGCACTAGAGACACGCGATAAAGGGTGGCATGTTCCACTGGTGGCTTAGTGCAGCAAATTGGGCATTCCTTGCACATCCTATGCACATCTGCTTCCATAGTTGGCCAGTATACTCCAAGTCTCCTCAATGTTTGTAGGGTTCGTTGTTTTGAGTAGTGCTGCTCTAATGCACCTACATGTGCTAATTGCAACCACTTCGCGTACTCGTCCTCTTCCACACAATAGGCAATACCCCGTGATCTGTATGTTTGTACACACTTCTTGCCATGATATGATACTTCTAGGCTTTTACTATCTCCCTATCTTGTGTGTTTATTATTGGGTGGTTAGGCCCATATGTCAATAATGGCACTAATGGCTTAGCCCACTGAGGTACAACTTCCAAATTAAACAAGTAAGCATCAGGTAAGTCATCTGACACTCCTTGTGGGGCCTCTCCAGATGTGAGCCTAGAGAGATGGTCTGCTCTCAAATGAGTCCTGCCTTTCCTCACTACTACCTCAAAGTCATATTCCATAAGTAAGAGAAACCATCTTACTAATCTGCCTGTATTACATGGCTTGTTTACCAGGTACAGTAGAGCTTGGTGATCAGTAAAAATTTGAACTTATTTGCAAGCAAATAGTGTCTAAACTTTTTAACCGTGTATACCATGCCTAATCCTTCTCGTTCGGTGGTGGTATAGTTCCGTTCAACTGCATTTAACTGTCTACTAGCATAGGCAATTGGAAGATCCATATTACCTTCGCCCGTAGGTTGTGCGAGTACACACCCAATAGCATAATTGGATGCATCTACATGAACATGAAAAAGCTTATTCCAATCTGGTGTGGTCAAGATTGGTGCTGAACATAATCGCTGTTTAAGCTCATTGAAGGAATTCTCACATTCGTCAGTCCACTCAAAGTTAGTCAGAAGTCTGTACATGGGCTTTGCAATGACAGCATACATGTGAATGAACCGGCGGTAGTAACCACAATGCCCCATGAAAGCCTGTACTTCCTTGACGTTCTTTGGCCTAGGTAGTTCTGCGATGGCTCTCACTTTCTCTTCGTCAGTGGATATGCCGTTCTTAGACACTATGTGTCCTAGAATTTTGTCTTGCCTGACCATGAAAACACACTTTTCTGGGTTCAAGAAAACTTGATATTCTCTGCATTTATCAAAGATTTGTCTGAGTTTAGGTATATGGGTCTGTCTAATGTTGGAATGAGGGCAAAGATCATCAACATAGACTTCCAAATTCTTCCTCAAGAACTCTTTAAACACGTGACACATTAATCTTTGAAAGGTAGCAGGTGCATTGGTAAGCCCGAATGGCATTACCCGAAAGGCAAATATGCCCCACTCTGTGGCAAAAGCCATCTTATGCTTATCTTCTGGTGCAATGGCTACCTGATTGTAGCCAGAGAATCCATCTAGGAAGCTGTACACTTCCTTGCCTGCTACCCTTTCTAATAGATGCTCAGTAATAGGAAGTGGATAACTGTCTCTAATCGTGGCGGCATTAACTTTTTTAAGGTTAATACACACACGCAATTTTCCATTCTTCTTGGGCACAACCACAATGGGGGATACCCATTCAGTGTGCTCAATCTCATAGATAAACCCAGCTTCTACCAATCTATCTATCTCCTCCTTGATCTTAGCAGTGTAGTTATCATTGTATGTATAGGGCTTCTGCTTAGATGGTCTGGCATCTGAGGTCATGGGAATCGTGTGTGAGCATATGTCTGGGTCGACACCTTTCAGGTCCTTGTAGCTCCACGCGAATACATCTCTGTACTCTCTTAGCAAAGCTACCAACTCTTGCTCTTCTTCTTCCGTCAGGTCATGCCCTATGTAGGTGCATCTTTCTTCTCCCTCTTCTATGGCAACAACTATTTTCTTGGTAGTTTCCTTGCTATCATAGGCCTCTCCTGCTTGTGCCTCACGTTTAGGCATTCTTATCATGACTCTCCTATCGTCTATCTCATATTTTTTAAAGTTTTCAGGGACCTCAAACAAGGATTCTTCTGCCTCCGGAGTGACTTCCTTCTTCTTTCTTTTCTTTCATCCACTCTTAGTGGCTACTTGTGTGGCTAACCTCACATCATTCGTGATTTCTCCCTGTCTCTGGGGGTAAGCTTCAACTTCATAGAAGTATTCTTCATCTGATGCAAAGGGTGGGTCCATAATGATTGACTCTAAGTCGGAGTCACTTGCATCCTCAAATGTATCAGGGCTAGGTTCGCATTCTTCTAAAATTGCATCTCCCATGATTGGCTCTATTGAGAAGACTGAAATGTCATAGCCATCCTCACCACAGTGGGGTGTCCACTGCTCTTCATTTATGGCTACATCCATTGTTGCTAAAATTTCTGCCCAGCCGTGAGGTTCAAACTCTTCATCGGGAAATACTACAGGTGCATAGGCTGGGTCTTGAATTGATCTATGTGTCTCTTTTGCACCTACCTCTCTGGCTTTTTCTCTTTTCTCTTCTTCTACTGCCACTTTGCACATCCATAAGTGGGTGTCTTCATGCATCCATGAGGATCCTGATCCTATGGAATGCACTGACTTTGTGTCATCCTTGGCTCTATGGATGGGATTCCATTGAATGGGCGGTACGTCTCTATGAGAGTAATCCTTGAGATTGACTTTGGTTGTAACTCCTAAGTGTTGCAAGTATAAGGAATTGGTTCCCCAGTCCTGTACTACTTGCAATTGCCGCATAAATGGCCTTCCCAAAATCATCTCGTAGGCTTGGTTTCTGCTAAAGTCGCATATAGCAAAATTATGTTCGAACTCAACACCATATGTAGTGAGAGTTATGCCTTCTAGCAATCCCAAGGGCCTCTCAATATGGCCATCGGCCATCTGCAATTTCATTCTCATCGGTTGAAATGCTGGCTTGCCCCAACGCTTCCATAGGGAAGTTGTAGCAATTGCAACTCCTGCACCTGAGTCCAAAATTGCCTTGGTTGTGTATCCCTGATGGGTAACTCGGAGATAGGTATTTCCTTCTTCTCCTTCACTCATGTCTCCTATCTTATCCAATGGTATTTCAGGCACTATTCTATGAGATCCTACCTGGGAACGCGATTTCGCTATGTCTGGCACTTGTTTGGCTATGTGTTTCCACACTTCTGGCTTAACTTTGAGTAGCTCTTCTAAAGTGAGATTGCACTGCACTTTAGTGTTCTTTACTACCTCTGTATTCCTAGGTATGATTGAATCTTCGTTTCTTATCATGACTATGGGTGCTCTCAGGAAAGTAGACTTGGTTTCCCATGGGCCTGTGAAATGTGGTAACTCTTGCAAGGAATTAGACTCAAAGTCTAACCTCTCATGAGAGCGGGCACTTTCCTGTTCTTCATAAATAGAAGGGATGTCCTGTGGGAACTGATCATGTGCGTCATCCACGAGTTCAATGGGAGGATGGACTTTACTCTCCTTTGCCCACTTCTCTTCTTGAATCTCTCTCAGGAACTCTGGTGAATACCTATTCATAGAAGAAGAGGTGTTTGGTTCAGTGGAGTTAGGCACATAAGCTCCCTGGGGAGGAATGCTTATTCTATCACTTGCCCTCTCCTTAGCCTAGGAGGTGGCTCCTTTTCCAGACTGTGCAAGTAACCTCTCCAATCTATCCAATAGACCATCAAAGTGCAATGGTGTTCTGATGGGGTTAGTGCCATTGAACAAGCGACTGGCTTCAAACATGGCTTGCGCCAATTCGACCATTTTAGCACAAAGCTTTGTTCGCTCTATCTCTACATTGGCTCTAGGGTAACATTTCTCATGATCTGTTACATTGGGCCCTTCTTGGATTCTGGCCTGATATGCTTTAAGCATCATGTCTAGATCTTCAGGAGTGGGATCGGCTAGGACTGATCCTACTCTGGGTGGTGGGTGGGTTAAGGGTGGTGTATTGAAAGGTTTGGGAATGGAAGAAGATGGATTGGCGGGTAAAGGGAAAGGTGGTGGAGGGGTGGTGTGAGAGTGGTTTTGAGATGCGAGTTCACTTATCTTTGCTTTGGTTTCTCTCAAGCTTTCTTCAAGTTCGCTCATTTTCTGTGACCATTGTCTTTTCATTCTCTCCCGACTATCTCTCCATGCTCTTGTCCTTTACTTGGTCATACTCTCTGTCTCACTAACCTCAGAACTCTTTTCCTACCCTACTCCTTGAGTTTCCTGCAAGGCTTGGGCTCTAGTGACCACATGCACTGGGGCTGTGGAAGTTATACTTCCCGTAGAGTCTACCACTAACCCAATGACGTTGATAGGAGTGATTTTAGGCATGTTATTAGGGTTCTTTGGGCAATCTCGTAGGAGATGCTCTTTTCTGCAGTCTTGATAGAAACCCTGAATTGTCACTGGTTGGGGTTGTGTAGGGGCAAGCAATGGACAATCACGTATAAGGTGATCTCCCTGACATCTGAAGCATGGTCCTCTAGGAAATGGGGGTCATACCTGCCTAGGTTGAGGTCTAGAGTTGGGGTTTGTGTACATGACATTAGCATACTCAGGCTCCCCACTATTTTCACTTGGGTCCTCATAATAGTATGGCTCGTTATGCTTGGGTGACTGCATGTAGTAAGCCTGTGGGCTATCAATATGTGTGGAGTCAAAACTGTGGTCACTTGGATCACTGTTTGAAAGAAATGGGGTGACTAGAACTATGGCTCTGTTCGGATTTTCTTCAGCAGATGCATATTTCACTGGGATCACATTGGTTGGAGCAGGGGGTTGCTGCACTAGGACTGGTTGAGGTCTCTGCTGCCCTTGACAAGGTGGCTGATAAGGTTGCTGTGGTCTGTTGTATTGTTCTGGTGGAAACTGATTCTGGTATCTACCCTGTTGTGGATATGGCTGAGGGTAATTTTGCCTAACCGTTTGTTTGTTATATGGGAAGTCCTGTGCGGTGTGGTTGGTGTACCTTCGCTCTATGGTGCAGTACTGGCTACTACGATTCACTTGGGGTTGGGCCATAATAGGACAAAGACTTGCCATATGGTCACCTCCACAAGTATAGCACCTCTTGACTGGGGCAAATCTTGGAATTTGTTTGCTAGAGACACCTAATTTTTGAGCTACCTTCTCTGCAAGTTCCTCAATGGATGTGGATTGACCGGATGTGAGGCTACTAGAGCTATCCGAATCCTTATAGATTTTTGATAGTTCTAACTCCTCGCCTAGATTATCCTCAATGTCTATGCACATGCGCACACATTCTTCTATAGTTCTGGGGTCCTTCAAATACACATATGACCTAAGCTTGGTGCTCAACAAGCCATCTAAGAACAAAGCCACTTGCTTGGCTGGTGTGGGTAACTCAGGCATCGGGCACCTCTCTAGGTATCGCCTAAACCATCTTCCTGCTAGTCTGACAGTCTCTTGAGGTGTTTGCTTGAAGCTATGAATTAGGGAGGAAGTGTTGTGCCTTATTCGACTCTTAGAAAACTCAATGATAAATGCCTCTAGGAGCTGGTCTATGTTTCTGAAATGCCTCTCGTTCAGTGGTTGAAACCACGTAAGGGCAGTGTTCCTAAGGGTTAGACCAAAAGCATTATATTGTGTGAATAGGTCCTCTAGCTGTTCAGCTTTCAAGACTTGCCTAAATTTTGCCACATGGTCATAAGGGTCTCCAGTGCCATCGAAGTAATTCTTCATGGACTTCACCAGTTGAGTTGGCCTCAGGGTCCTAGTGTGTTCTCTTGGCCTTGGCAAAGGAAAACCATCAGCATTTCTTTGGTTCCTTGGGTCTCTAAATCTCTCAGTTTCTTCTCTATCCGTCCCTGTTCTCCTTCTTTCTCTTCCCTGGGGGTTGGCAAAGCTTACTTCAGGTCTATCTCTACTTCTATCTCCTTGAGCTCCATGAGCCTGGGAGGTGCCAGCTCCTTGGTGACTGTAGGACATATTGGACCGTGGTTGGGGAAGAACAAATTCACCCTTCCATGTATAGGCATGTCTGCCATGCTTGGTGACCACGGAGATCCTCTCTGATGTATTGTTTAGGTAGGTTACTTTGCCTGGGCTATCAGGGTCTTTAAACTCATAGATTGTGAGAGCACTTACTTCGTGAGGCTAGGCAGGTTTATACCTCCAAAAAGCCTCATCAATTTCTCGGTTTAAAAGCAAATCTATGCTTTTATTATCTTGTGGAATCCACTCTGGAGTCATGATTCTGGTCAAGACGGATTTACCACGGGGAGTTCTTGGCTCTCTCTCTAAATTCCCTTGCTCTATATCACCCATGTCGATCTCTGCAATCACATTTCCAAACTCATCTTTTCTATCAGGAAGAGTGGTGACTACATATATAGTCCCCTCTTTATCTAGGTATACTCCATTCTCAAACTTGACTACCGGGTGTTCTAGTCCATGGGGTTGATCGGGGTTCTTAATCTGGACCACAGATCTTCTCAGGCCATCTTCGTAGATGCGAGCACCTAGACAATTAGTCTTGATGTATTCCAATTGAGTCTTGTAAGGTCCTTCTGGCTTTTCTAGATAAGCCACCCCTGAACTGCCTACAGGTCTCTCCATGTTATAGGACATCTCAGAATCACTTGTTTCTGATCGGGGAGTGTATGGGTAATCACTCAACTGCTGGGCCCAAGACCTAGCAGTGTGATTGACACTAGCTTCAGAAGATCTGAGGCTTTGTCTGTCTCGGCCTAAGTGTCTGCCTGACCTAAGGTTCATATGCCTGGTTTCTCTACCCCCTTGGTCCCAAGTACACTCTCGTTGCAGGTTAATTGGCACCAATCACTCTCTTCTTTTTAGTTGATTATTATGTTTATGATCTTGTCTGATATCACATTGTCAGGAATACTTTAAGTTAAGTGAATTTCGCACTTGATAAGTGATCGATTCAAGTTTACTTTTGTCCCTTAGGGTTTTTGCACTTAAGACCTACTTAATGCTTGCACTTGGTTGATTAGTTCTCTTAGACTTAGTTCGTGCCTGACGTTGACCTAATTAATTACCACACCTAAGTCGTACTTAGCCTAGGCTAGGAATTGACAAAGGAGGGTTGAGAGAACTTCCAACCTCAATCCTCTGGCTGCTCAGACTGCTGCACAAGCCCAGGAAGCCTTCTCCCAAGCCTGGTACACACCCTTTCTAGCTTGCCTTGGAATGCCTTGCTTGCACACAATGTTCCTGCAAAAGTTCTCAAGTGAATATAGCTCCTTTACCACAATGGATTGACTGACACACATCAATAATTACAGGCCCCCCTTGGAGTAACTCACTGTACCCCCAAAATCTTATGACCACCTAATTCTACCAAATGGCCAACTTAAAAATACATGTTCTAAAACCCCACGTATGATTCTCAACAAGCTTTCCAACGAGACCAAAATCCCATCAATCGGAGTTCGTATGGTGAAGTTATGACCATTCAGGCACCTAGGGGTCAAAACAGGCTCTCAGGGTTCAGGAAATTCCTCCCTGGTTTCTACGTCTTTTGCCCACTCCTAAGGCTCTAATGTTATCCCAATGTGTCCAAAATTAAGCCCAAATATACCTCAATTCACTCAATTAATTCACTCTAGAATTTTATGCGTTAAGCCCATGTATCGCGATAGGTCGGGTCGAAGTGTCGCGATAGGTCGAGGTGTCGCGATACTTGGGAGTGTCGCGATAGGTCGAGGTGTCGCGATACCTGGGAGTGTCACGATAGGTCGAGGTGTCGCGATACTTGGGAGTGTCACGATACCTGGGAGTGTCGCGATACCTGGGAGTGTCGCGATAGGTCGAGGTGTCACGATACTTGGGAGTGTCGCGATACCTGGGAGTGTCGCGATACCTGGGAGTGTCGCGATACCTGGGAGTGTCGCGATAGGTCGAGGTGTCGTGATACCTGGGAGTGTCGCGATAGGTCGAGGTGTCGCGATACTTGGGAGTGTCGTGATACCTGGGAGTGTCGCGATAGGTCGAGGTGTCACGATACCTGGGAGTGTCGCGATACCTCGAGGTGTCGCGATAGGTCGGGATATGGTGAATTTTTCTATTCTGTCTAGTGATCCTAGGAGCTCTAGGGCTGCGCAGTGTCGTGGTGCACTCAGAATCGTGATTGGGGCAACTTTTCGATGTGTCGCGATAGCTCGAGCTCGATGCCTCGGGGCTTGCGCAGAGAGATTCCGTACCTGCTCAGCTTGCTGGAGCTGAAACCTGCAAGAAACATGCAAAAACACACACAAACAAGGACACACACTCGCTCTCTCTCAAACTTGCACAAAGCAAATGAGGGAAATGATTTGGAAGTGGGAATATAAGGTGGTGAAGGAGATGAAGATGGAGATGAAGATGGAGATGGAGATGGAGAAAAAAACAAAAAATTTACTTACTACTTACCATTCCAACGCATCCTCTCTACGTCTTACCATCACACGATCGTCCTCAAAGCTCGAATCCCCGGCAACGGCGCCAAAATTTGGTGTAGCTCAGTGATGAGTAGCACCTCCTTTAATGTCAATCCAGGAAGATATGAGGATGGTATGAAGACCTCGAGCAAGTGATGGCACAAATGTGTGAGTGAGAAGCACACTAACATGCACACACATACACACACACGTGCACACACGGCAAGAACAAAGAGAGTAAGACAATGAAATCACTTCTATTACAACCTAGTTCTCATACAAGCTCAAAACTACAAGAAGCTAGCCCAAAAATGAGCTCTCTAGCTCTATTTATAGTTTTTGACTAGCTTTGGCCCTATCCAGACCTAGTGTTCGGCCTAGTTAAAAATTAGGTTCCAGGGCTTATTCGAGGGATCAAACGAGATCTAAAAAATATGAAAATTGGCAAGCAACTACTTCTAAGGCTCCTCAAGCTTGAGGACTCCTCGACTTGTACAAAATGGAGCTACAAAAAGGTGAAACGATATTTACAAGGGTTTTTAGTGATGAGAATCACTTTTAAAATGATGTAAGGTTTGGAAAAATTTAATGGGTTGCCTTAGTGCTAGATTTGCATGTATGCCATACTTGCTTCTCCCCATATGATGCCAACAGATACCGACGGTCAAGTGACCGTCGGTATGACCGTTTTAAACGGATCGTCGGTGTGGTCCGCAGCCGCCAATATAAGCGTCGGTATACGCGTCGGTATGAGCGTCGATATAAGCGTCGGTACTTTACTGGCATCTACCGACGCGTATACCGACGTCCATACCGGCGCCTATACCGGCGGCGATTTTTTAAACATACCACGAACCCGAGAGCAAAACTTCACATTTCTGCGCGTGTTTGAGTACTGTCGGTCTACTGTCGAACTTGCGCGCGCGAACCTGCATTCTCTTGTGCACACACACACACACGGATCTCTCTCTCTACACACACACACTCTCTCTCGGCTTAGCTCTCACATCTTGGTAAGTGCTGCGCGTACTGTTAGCATTTGTGTTTCTCTATGCTTTAGGGTTTTTAATTTCTCTTTTCGTTGATTTTGCAGAAGTTCGTTGGCGTTGATTGTTTGGAATTGGATGAGAGACGACCTACATTACGCTTTGACGACAACGATTCAAAGAGAGACATACTTGTAAGTGATTCTTTTATTCGCTATTGATAGAGAGAGAAGGAGAGAGAGAGAGAGAGAGAGAGAGAGAGAAAGAAAGAGAGAGAGAAGATAAAGGAAGATACACATTAATTTACACATGCATACATACACACATACATGTACACACATGCATGCTTACAAACACACACCTATACACACATGCATGCTTACATACACACACACATATACACATATGCATGCATACACACACACATAAATTTACACACATGCATACATACACACACATGCATACACACATACATACACACACATATATACACATATGCATACATACACATACACACACACATATACACACATACATACACACACGCATATATACACACATATACACACATGCATGCATACATACACACACATATACCGGCATGCATGCATACACACATATATACACACATGCATACATACACACATATACACACATGCATGTATACACATGCATACACATACACACACATACACATACATGCATGCATACATACACACACATACACACACATGCACACACATGCATGCCTACATACACACACATACACATACACACACATGTATACACATGTATACATACACACACACATGTACACATGCATACATACACACACATATATACACACATGCATACATACACACATATAATCCTATTTTTATTTTGAAGTTTTTGTTTTACATCAAATATATAAAAATAGGATTAGGGTTTTAGGGTTAAATATTTAAGATTAGGGTTTTAGGGTTTTAAATAGGATTAGGGTTTTAGGGTTAAATATTTAAGATTAGGGTTTTAGGGTTTTAGGTCTAGATATTTAAGATTAGGGTTTTAGGGTTTAGTATTTCAGATTTAAGTCTAAGTCTTTCTGATTAGGGTTTTAGGATTTTAATACGTAGATAACATATATACACAAACACACATATACATATAATACATATATACATGTAGATACACATGCATACAAAAATATACATATTTTAGATTTAAATCTTTAAGATTAGGGTTTTAGGGTTATAACACCTACATAACATGTATGCACACATACACATACACATGTAATACATATATACATGTATATACACATGTATACAGAAATATACATATTTTAGGTCTAGATATTTAAGATTAGGGATTTAGAGTTTAGTATTTCAGATTTAAGTATAAGTCTTTCTGATTAGGGTTTTAGGATTTTAATACGTAGATAACATATATACACAAGCACACATATACATATAATACATACATACATGTAGATACATATGCATACAAAAATATACATATTTTAGATATAAATCTTTAAGATTAGGGTTTTAGGGTTATAACACCTACATAAGATATATGCACACATACACATGCACATGTAATACATATATACATGTATATACACATGTATACAGAAATATACATATTTTAGGTCTACATATTTAAGATTAGGGTTTTAGGGTTTAGTATTTCAGATTTAAGTCTAAGTCTTTCTGATTAGGGTTTTAGGATTTTAATACGTAGATTACATATATACACAAACACACATATACATATAATACATACATACATGTAGATACACATGCATACAAAAATATACATATTTTAGATTTAAATCTTTAAGATTAGGGTTTTAGGTTTATAACACCTACATAAGATATATGCACACATACACATGCACATGTAATACATATATACATGTATATACACATGTATACAGAAATATACATATTTTAGGTCTACATATTTAAGATTAGGGTTTTAGGGTTTAGTATTTCAGATCTAGAATTTTAAGATTAGGGTTTTAATTAAATATATATAATTAAATATATAAAAATAGGATTACGTAAGGAAAAAAAATCTGAATATATAAATAAATATATATATAAAATAAGATAATTATATACATAAGTAAATATAAAAAGAACTAGTGTTTTAAATAATTTAATTAAATATATATAATTAAACATATAAAATTAAATATATAAAAATAGGATTACGTAAGGAAAAAAAATTTGAATATATGAATAAATATATATATATAAAATAAGATAATTATATACATAAATAAATATAAAAAGAACTAGTGTTTTAAATAATTTAATTAAATATATATGATTAAATATATAAAATTAAATATATAAAAATAGGATTACGTAAGGAAAAGAAATTTGAATATATGAATAAATATATATATAAAATAAGATAATTATATACATAAATAAATATAAAAAGAACTAGTGTTTTAAATAATTTAATTAAATATTTATGATTAAATATATAAAATTAAACATTTAGAAATAGGATTACGTAAGAAAAAAATCTGAATATATAAATATATATATATATAAAATAAGATAATTATATACATAAATAAATATAAAAAGAACTAGTGTTTTAAATTATTTAATTAAATATATATAATTAAATATAATTAAGTAAAGAAAAAATCTGAATATATAAATAACTATATAAATACACAAACACACATACTTATACACATATATATACACATGCATACATATATATACATGTTTTAGTTCTAGGTCATTTGGATTAGGGTTTTAGGGTTTTAACACGTACATAACATATATACACACATACACATACACATATAATACATATATACATGTATATACACGTGTATAGAAATATACATAATTTAGGTCTAGATCTTTAAAATTAGGGTTTTAGGGTTTAGGCATACATATAACTTAATTAAGAGGAAAAAAATCTGAATAAATAAATAAATATATATATAAAATAGGATCAATCAAGAAAAAATCCAAATATATAGATAAAATAGGATAGCTATATAGATTAGGGTTTTAAAACTAGGATTGTAAATTTTTTTAGGTATTTAAGTATTTAGGTCTTTAAGAGTTAGATTTTTAGGTTTAATAAAGAAACAAATGTTCTAAAATGTCCATATTGTAGTAGATGGCTTCTTTGGATCATGAAGAGAGAATGGCATGTCCTTGCACACAGTGCAAGTATCAAATTTATTGGAAACGACGGATTTGTACTGCACATGTTAGAGAGTATGGATCCTTGGATAGGAGTCGACTAGAAAACCTACGCTATCATTCGCATGGTCCCCCAGGTGAGCAGATGGACCCAAACGACATTGCACCGGTAACATCTCGTGGACAAAAGAGAGCAAAAAAGGACTTAGACGTAGAAGCAAGCACTAATAATATTACACAAAATGAACATATGGAAGAGATGCTTGAAGCATTTTATGAGATGGACGAAGATCATGATGGTGAAGAAGGTGTCGACGAGAGTTTCATGGACACAACAAAAATTTCACGATCAGAAGTTGATGAAGAATATGAAAACATGCGAAGTGGCTATTTGTTTTACAAGTCGCTCCACGTAGTAGACAAATTTTTGAAAATGAAAATGTAGAAGAAAGTCCGTCTCTAGTGGACTCAGAGATTCATTCGATAGTTGAGGAGGAAGAGATCATTGTTCGAGAAGAAGAGGTCATTGTTCGAGAAGACGAAGCAATAGATGATGATCAGGAGGAAACCAGCATAGCAAGCGATTTAGAAGCCATCAATTTAGAGATAGATATTCTCGGTGCATCGGATCTTCAAGAGGATGCTAGAATAGAGGACTTTTGAATAAAAGACTTGTACATACTAATTTTTGGTTTTTTTTTTGTTTATTCCCTATATCATTTTTCTTATCGCATGCTAATTATTTGAGTTCTTTTATTACAGAGCACGATGGGAGACAGTCCTCCAGCCACTCCACAGTCCATGACAGAGGAGCAATTTTTGGAGTTCATCTCTCAGGTTCCTCCTGCGTATATGGCCGCTGCATCACAGTATTGGATCGCTCGTGGTAGCACTCCTCCCGGCCTCACTCCTGGCGGCCTTACTCCTGCCGGCCTCACTCCCGCTGGCCTCACTCCCGCCGGTGTCACTCCCGCCGGTGTCACTCTTGAGGGTGGTGCTACTTCCGTAGGAGGTATGTCTCCTAGCTTTGTGAATCCACCACGACCATCTTTGCAGCCATCTCCTACTGGATCTACTAGTAGACATGTGCGTTCGACACCTCAGTGCGATACAGGGTCTGGCCCGTCTCGTAGATCGAGGTCACACTTTGGAGCAGGAGGTTCTAGGAGTGGATCTACAAGTAGGTCTGGAGGTGGAGGAGGCGGTACACCACGCAGTACACCACATACACCTTGGGGTGCTCATGACTATGATGACTCCAAGGTGCATAGTATCCGAGATGGAGCTCCGGTGATGGATGCGGCTAGCAAAGCAATGCGTGCACACATACGATAGCTTTGCTCCATCCAGTTTGGACACTCCATCATGCTGAAATGGAGTGAACAAGATAAAGATCGGAAGAATTATATCACACAGATGATTTACCAGGAGTTCGGACCAGCCGATGGATAGTTGATTGTCAGTTCAGAGTGGATTCTGCATACCGCACGTGAGGTCATGTCGCATCGACGATCCGAGGCTCATGATGCATTCAGAGAAGGCTTACCAAATCCTGTGTGGTTAGATGCTGAGGAGTGGGACATGATTCGTGATGAGCAGCAGCAGACTCCTGATCGATATCGCCAGCAGCGAAATGCCGCAGCCACACGTCTAGACACGATTGGACCATCACATTTGGGCAGCGGCAGATATGACACGATGCGTCATGAGTTTGTAAGTACCATTTCATTTATTGAATTTATTTGTGCTAAATTTCTCATATATATTTCTCTAATCTTTTTATGTTTGTTTCAAGAGCTGGCAATGGGTCGTCCTCCAACACGAACGGAGGAGTCTTATGGATATAGTCATGGGTTGACTGCACTATTGCAGGACTTGGAGGGACGCGGTGCGGTAGTTTCATGGGAGCGTTTGCGATGAGGTAATTAATTTATAAACTTGGTTTTTACTTGTTTGTAATTTTCATGTGAATTTATCTCATTCCATTAATGTTCTTTGTTGCAGGACTGTTGATATGGAACGTTCTTTGCATGTGTATGGCAGTGGAAGACCAATATTTTGTATTTGATTTTCATATGGCAATACATTGCTTTGCCACATTTTGTAAAAGCGTCATATATGACAGTGGTTTGCCACACTCTTGTACATACTTCATTATTGAAATATATAACTTCTTTTGTACATGGTTCATTGTTCATTCTGATTATCGATCTCTTTTGTGTACAATAATACTTTGTTTCATGAAATCATATTTCGGTTGTCATTAGAGTACACATCACATGTACTCGGTTTTTTTTGGGCAGAGTGTATTGTCTTTTGTTCAGCAACATCATGGTAATGTTGCTGTAGCAAAAGACAAAACATTCTGCCCAATAAAAATTTTGTAGGTATGGTCGTCGGTATAAGCGACGGTACTCCCAGTAGTGTCATCGGAATAACCGTCGGTACACCCAGAAGGCGGTGCAGTAGAAGCCGATTACCAACGCATATACCGACGTTTATGCCAACGCATATACCGACGCATATACTGACGCTTTTACCGACGTCTACACCGACGCCTATACCGACTCTTTGGTACCAACGCGGAAACCGACCTTTACATCGGCGTCGCGGCAAATAAAGCCGCGTTCATTTTCCTCAGTAAAAACCTCGGTATACCATCGATCTGTTGTAGTGGCGCTGCCGCAACTTCTATTGAGTAAAGAAGAAGAAGAAGAAGAAGAGACACGGAGATGCACCTTCTATAGACATAGAGGGAGATTCATTTTTTTTATGTCGATCATAGGCAGAGGAAAGAGAGAGAGAGAGAGAGAGAGAGAGAGAGAGAGAAGAATAGATAGGGAGATGCACCTCTTATAAAGATAGAGGGAGATTCCTTTAGCTGCTATCAGTCATGGATAGAGGGGAGAGAGGCACAAAGAGATAGAGAGAGAGGGGGGAGAAGAAGAAGAAGAGATAGGAAGATGCAGCTCTTGTAAAGATAGAGGGAGATTTGTATAGCTACTCTGGATCACACACGAGAGAGAGAGAGAGATTCATCCAATTCTATTACGTACGCTCAAAGAGAGAGAGAGAGAGGGAGGGGGAGGGAGCGAGAGAGAGAGAGGGAGAGAGAGAAAGAGAAAAAAAAAGATTAACTTTCTTGCCTATTGTGCTTGTTTATAGATATGATATGGAAGAGAGATAGGGAGAGTGAGAGAGAGGGAGTGAGAGAGAGAGAGTGAGAGAGAGAGAGAGACAGTGTGTTTTTTCCTTCCACAAGTGAGTACATATTTGCATCAATACTTATGGAGGCATTAGTATGCTCTTAGCTTAAGTCAGGGAACTGTGATGAATGATTTATATCTTTGTATGAGAAGTACTTCATAGAGAATCAATCGAAAGAGACATGGAGGATAACTCACATGCCTTCCGTACTCAATATGATATGAGAGAGAGAGAGAGAGAAACTGAGAGATTGAGAGAGAGAGAGAAAGGTAGAGAAAGATTACAGAGTAGTAGTGGTAGAAAGAGAGAATGATAAAGGGAGATACTTTTAAACGAAGACGAAGGTAGGAAAAGATTTACATAGAGAGAAGTAGATAAAGGGATACAGAAAAATATGAATAAAAAAGAAAATAAACATGAGTGTAAATTGAATGTATCTTTCAAATGTATACTTTTTTTTGTTATAGATCAAAGAAATAGAAAAATAAGACTCAAGTGAGAAGATTGAAGTAAAGGTTGATCAAGACGAAAATGAACGAGGAGCGAAGACCTAAGCTTTTGGAAGTTTTACAAAATAAGATTCATCTATCTTATAGACACTCTATTGTGTCAATTGTTTGTGGTTCTCCTTCTCGCTACTTCTATGTCATTTGTATTCTAGTTAGAAAAAGATGAAGAGCACTCATGTAATTGATCATCTCTAGCACTCTAGTATCTGATTATACTAGATTTTAAATGTTATGAGAATATTTACATGGCATTATACTAATTCCTAGATGATATGGTTGTACATTCATTGCATTTAAATAATGAATCACATGGTCGGTTCCTAATTATCTCCATGATTTCCTAAGGTGTTTTGTGCATCTTGTTTACATATCATCTTTTGTGTGTGTATATATATATATATATATATATATATATATATATATATATATATATATATATATATATATATATATACCTCCAAGGCTATGGGAAATGTGAGGATAGCTAACCAAGAGGCCCCTCCACGTGAATACTAATCTAAGGGCTTGTAACCTTGGAAATGAGATGAAATGTTCACATGGATTCTAAAAGAATATATGTCAAACTTGTACACGCAACTCCTAAGGGTTGGCAAACTTCCCTAAAAGCCGTACCCTTTGGAAAATAAAATCCTAAGATTCAAAACCCTTCTATTGAAAACATATAAATCCAAGGGTTGAACTAAAATCCAAGGATTATTTCCAAGATTCCATATCTTTAGCCTCACGAATCCATGTTTTAATAAAAAATTTACCAAAGATGTAAATTAATTTAAAAAGAAAACGTGTTCATATTGCTTAACAAGCATGCTTACTTATTGCCAAACTAAGATATTGGGAGCATAATTTGCCTCAACAACGATCCTACATTCATGAATAGTCTACACAACGAGCTTACATCCTCAGCAACTATGTACATAACATAGTTGGTAGACATAGTTTACCAACTATGTTGTGTACATAGTTTTGTAGGACATGGTGAGAAGAATGTGAGGAACATAGTTTAGCCCTAACTCGTGACTTAATATGAAATCGGCGAGCTCGAATATACAATGGAAGATTATGGAAAGAGGTCTTCAACGAGTAGAAAAGCTATGGCCACGTCGTGTAATAGTGCATGGCATCTGGCGCATCAAGGTATCTCGAGATAACCTTTGAAGAAGTTGAAATGTTGCCCATGTTCATACCCACATGTTGGCTTTCCACAAATACATCTTGGAGTTTTATTTATTTCCATAAGGGAATTGAGAAGAAACATTCTATGTGCCCTTCACTTGCATGGTTTGAGCTCCTCCCTTGCATGGTTTGAAGCTAAGCAACTGATTCGAGCATGTGCGTGTATCATAGTGGTTGAATTTTTTTTGACTACCAGGTGGGGGTGAGGGTTCACACCCCACCCCCCATTGTGGACACCCCCTACCTTCATTTGTGGGATGAATGTGGCCTACGCATCGATGATTGGTGGCGTTTGGGTACTCGAGCCTCGGGCCTACTAATGACATGACCTTTGGGCACCCCTGCAATAGGCCTCTCAGCCAATGGATCTCCCCTCCGACCTTCAAGCGTATCAAAACTAGTTTCTTAGTTGAGTCTTATGACCATCCTTCTCAAGCTCTATGCTACAAAACCTTTGGAATCTACAATCTTGGCCGTGCGAGCTATCTAACCCCTACTTTGTGGAATAAAGGAGTCCCATGGGTACTAAGCCTGTCTTCACTTGTACTTTCAATTAATCCAAATGCATTCGAGGACCATAGGCCTCAAACTGGACGTGATCTTTCTGAGTTTTCAACACCATTTGTGCACTAGTAAGCCCTTTATCTAGAGTCTATCCAGATCACCATCTAAGCTCCATATCAAGAGTGCACGAGTGGACAATACCATCTCTATAGCTGCTTCCTCTCAGCCATTTGAGAATTTGAGTTCTCTAGTTCGTTTGTGTCTCCGTTTGTCTATGTTTTATTCTCCCCAACTTTGTCTATTGATTTATTCCGATGTGCTTTTTTTATTATTTTCTTAAACTTGCACCATGGAGAGGTCCCATAGATTTTGCCAATTTTTTCACTATCCAAATGCATTTGTGGAGAAGCCATCTATCTCATGAAGACCACTTTCTTGTTTTCAACAAGAAGATGTCAAAGCTCATTGAACTTGAATTTCTATCTAAGCCATGACCAAATCCATGCACCACATAATGTCAAGGGATCTACGAATGTCCAAGTTCCTCTTGATTCTAGGGATGTCCTCAATATTGTTTCCATTTTTCCACTGGAGACCCTTCGAGTGGGGAAAATCATGACCAGGTAAAAGGTAGTTCTCTATCACATCCCAAACATCGATTTTGTGCCTTAAGGGAAAACAATCTTCATAGTCCACTATGAGGGTGGGGTCAATGCCTTTAACCATGATCCAATGTCTTCCACCTTGGTTCCAAAGATGCAACCAGTTGTGAAAGCCTTTGGACAAAGAACATGTTCTTAACGGATGCATCAAAACCAGCATTTCATATGCTTCACCCTCGTCCCACCTGAATCTTCCATCACTCATGTCCATCATTAATGTAAAGCCCATCTTTTTTGTTTAGTGTTGTAGTTGTATTTTTCTAAGATCCTTGGAGAAGGTTGAACTTCTGGAGCATTCATCCATGTGATCTTGCATGGAGCATGATATTTTCATGAGCTAAGCTAACCAGCTCAACCCTCAAAACGAGTTGTGAGAGACTTGTCAACTAGGAAACGTATCCAACTTTCATAGACAAACACAACTTCAATTCACAAAGTGGGCTTAACCCAACAATCTCCTCCGTATGCCAAGCTTTTTGTTGAATGTCTCTCCTTTGAGTTGAAGCTACAACGATAGAGTCCACACAAGATATGTTTATACAAACTTACAAAGTTCCACGATAGTATCAGGTCTCTTGCATGAGTAAAAGAACTCGATGTGATAACATCTTGGCTCTGTTACTTGTTATAGTTGGGTTTTCGAAGGACCTATGGTAGGAATAAGCTTCCAAGATCTCCCATCCGAGTATTGTTCTTAAATGGATTCAGTTAACCAATTGAGCTACCCAACCCACACCTCAAAACCAGCACTTGTGATGTAGGAACTTGTGCAAGCCTCACCACTCTTCTAGCATATCATGTGAATTGTTGAACTCAGTCAAAATGCAGGTCAATATTTCACCCTTTGTTGCTTCCCTTGCCATCTGAACTCAACATACTATATTCACATATGGCATCATAATGGAAAGAGGATGTTGTCGTTACTAATCCGTGAACAGATGAGCTCCCAAGTATAGGAACAGATTTTGAGCTTTAACCCCTCAACTCAAGCGCTTTCAATGGAGCTACCTTACCAGCTCAGCCAGGCAGTATGTTAGAGTTAGCGAACCTCCAATAGCTACTACTCTGTGAAAGCACAAGTGCGCATATTTGAGGAACTGGGGTAAAGCTACTTTTGTCAAAGTGGAGAGGGATCTGCTGTCTTCTTCTCCATTAGCTGGGTGGTCGGTGGAATGCACCCGTTTCCCGGAAAAGCGATGTCCTGCACTGTTTGTCCCGCGTCACGACTCACTCACCTGTCGTTGCCTTCTCCCATTCATTGACTACTCACATTCATGAACGCGGAGCACATGGGGATTCTTCCGACTCCACAGTCGAAACGTATATAAAATAAGATGCCTGTGCAATAGTAGAGGCATCCTCTGATTCTGGCAAAGTGGTGGGGCGTGGACCGTGGTAGTTTTCCTGATGTTAACCTTCCTTCTACAGTATGCCGTCTTTTGAGCAGCCCTGAATCAGCATCGCATTGCCAATTCGCCAAGCACGCCCTTGTCTGGCTTTTCCCCATTGCTTAAGACTCAATCCCTTGTTTCGCGTTATAAAAGGCCGCCATTCCTCCCGCTGCTGTATCAGCTTCGTTACCGCATTTCTCATTTCTCTCACTTCACCTTTCACAGCGACATCAGGCGTCACCATTCCTCGCCTACCTGCGTTAGCGCCGATCTCGTCTTGTCTGATAATATCGGTCTTCTTTGTCCCTTGTCTGAAACTCCCACCTCTTCATGGACTTGAAATTTTAGTGCTGCTATCATACATCTGGCTTTGGAACTCACAAATTAGCTGCTAGCCACAGCCTCTGATAAAGATCCCCACATTCATAGTTCGATACAATTTATCTGCGTCCGAAATTCCGTCTCAAAAACATTTACTCTACATCCGCAGACGTCGGTGAAGCTTGACAGCCGATTTCTAATATTGGCAGTCAATCCTTAAAGCGGAAGGCTTGTCTGCCTGCCAATTCTTTGAGCCATCAGCTTTCGGAATTACAGATATCAATGGGTGTTGACATTCTAACGACAGGCATAGAAGCAACAAAATGTGGCCAATTCGCTATCCTCTTAGCAGGCCATGGGACAGAATATGTTCGGGAAACTTATGGTGGAGTGCCTACCTTGATTAAGAATTTGCTTAGCGATGTTGACGAGGTGTGGGACACCTTTCGTGTCGTCGATGGCGAGTTCCCCTCCGACGCTGATTTGTACAAATATGAAGGTTTCGTGGTTACTGGAAGTTGTGAGGATGCCCACGGAAGTACGCAATGGGTCCTTGACCTCTGTGAGGTCATTCGCAAAGTCCACAGAATGAACAGGAAATTGTTGGGTATCTGCTTTGGACATCAGGTACATTCTGCATGCTCTAATTGTATGATAGATTGGAAGCTCGACACATATGAGTTAAATGTTCAAGCCTTCACTTTGAGAATCCATAGTACATGACAGTAAATGCATAACTCGTCCATCTGTTTGGCCAAGGGATATCACACTTACTGTCATTTGGCATTTTCAGCCATCTGGATGCTGTGTTTATGTACCCATAACTATCTTAAGTCTCTCAGTTGTGCATTAGAATGTGCGGCATACCAGAACTCATACTTAAATTGGCTTTTTGGATTGCACATCAGGTCATAAGCCGTGCTCTCGGAGGTAAAACTGGTCGCGCAATCAATGGTTGGGAGCTTGGTCTCAAGAAAATTGTTCTTTCTAATCCGGCATACCCAAAGCCATACATCCGCCAGCTGCCATCCTCTCTGAGTATCATTGAGGTGCATCAAGATGAGGTAACAATGACGCTTAAAAAATAAAGTTCCTTATACAGAGCGTAAGTGCTGTAATATTTTGCTTCTATGGATATATAACTTCTGAGCATATCAATAACCAGGTGTATGAACTTCCCCCTGGTGGAGAAATACTTGCTTCATCAGATAAGACATCTGTAGAAATGTATGCAATTGGCAACCAAGTTTTAGGAGTTCAAGGACACCCTGAATTCACAAAAGACATTACGGCTAACATTATTGACACTTACTTGGAAAAGCACAACCTATCAGTAAGTTGTGCTCTAGTACCTTGATTTGCGAACTATCCTGATTCCTATTCTCAGAAATAATTGCATTGCTTTCTTCATGTCGATCCAGGATGACTTCATTGCTCGAGCAAAGCTAACGTTACGAGAGGGAGAAGCAGACAGGGAGATATTTGCGCAGCTCTGCAAATCATTCTTAAAGGCGACTCCATGCCAAGTTCATCCCCTTGATTACGAATTAATCGGAATTGACGCACCCGAGGCAGTCGAAAAAAGCTTTCAAATCATTCAACGAGGACAATACATTGTATCCTGAAAATGTTTCGTAACAGACTTCTTAACCATACGTTTGCCTTGCTAAGCATGCAGACGTCAATATAGCATTCACCAAACCCAGTTAGCTTGGTTTAATCTCAAAGTAAAGTGGATTTTAAAAGGTATACTTCACAATTCTAAACATGCACCGGCTGATTATAGGCCATTGCTCTGACGGTTATTATGAATACATAGAAGGTATTTCTCCCAAGTTTGAAACTTCACCAACGGAGTTTCAATTTCATGCCGAAACCTTTGGAACAGCGTACGATGTGATTCTTCACTGTTCAGGATGAAACAATGCCGTGTAATGATTTGAAACATTGATATTAAGTATGTTTATGCATGTAATTACATTGTCATCATACCATGTCTTTCGTTTTAAATTTCGCCTTTGCTATCGCCACAACAGACAAAATACCAGCGTACAGAAATAAAGGTCCTCAATTCGAGTGGACTCCGGGAGTGGAGACAATGCATCATCCTCTATCAGCCAGGAATCTGCTGTAACTGCCGCAAAGTCTCGCGGAAAGAAAGGAGCAGTTAGGCTTTTAATGTAATGAAGCTAGTGCATCATATTCTCTCCGATATACTTTCTCTCGACATCAAACCCTGTCCAAACTACATCTATCCGTTGAGACCGTTGAGTCGTAACTCCCGTCTCCCGAGTCCCACGGTCCCAACTTCCATCATCGCGTCGCTTAGCTGTACTTAAAAGGACGCGAAGACTCCAGAGGGCACAGCACTCCAGTTCTGCCTTCCCTTAGCAGTGGAGCCTCCAGGGTGCCACCTGGATTACGAGTTAGGACTCTCCCCGTCATATGGACTGAGACTGGTGGATTATGAGTCATGACCAGTGCAGGCTCAAGTTGGTGCAAGGCTCGAGGCCTGGCGTTCCTGTGCAGTGTGGCCTGCTTTCATGGCGATTGCTGTCACCAGCTGTAGGTAACTATTCCTCGACGCTTTCAACTCGGTAATCGTGTTATTGGTAATTTGGGAAATGAGTATAGCAAGTTGCGCTTTTCTTCCATGGAAAATATGATTCCTAGACTGTTGTATGCTCTGCTTGAAGACAGTCTAGAAACTTCCTAAGGGGCCCCCTTGGGATGTTTCTTCTTCTTATCATATTTTGCATAGGGAGATCAAGCAGCCCACAATTTTCCTTAAACACATTGCTATCACTCTAGCTTGATTATAATAGAGCGGCGAATTGAGCATGGTTGACTTGGACATTCTCTCACCTTCATTGTGGTCTCTCTTGGGCCTACCATTGGTTGTACATGTAGGTACTAGGTAGCTTTGAGTACCTTCCGAGTGGGGCCTTCGGATCATCATTGCATTTTTCCCTTTAGGACGTAAATTCTCATGGGGTTCCAAGCATTCTCTTTCTTTTTTTGTCCATGTCCTATAGGTGGGTTGGTCTTGTGTTCAACCTTGGGGATGGACATGCAATGGCTTTGATTAGTCTAAGCCAGTTGTAACTAGTTGTAACCTTGTTTAACCTATGCTTTGTGAGATACAAGGGGTCCCGCGGGTATTATGCCCATTCACCTGTAGAGTTGTTCTTTCAAAGTTCTTTAAAGTTCAAAGGAGTAGGTGCTTGCCGAACTTTCATTTGAAAAAAAAAAAAGCATTTTTTCGTTTTTAAAGGCACAAGAAATTGGAAAGGCACCCATTATGAAGGGATGAAGGGATGGGCAGCCACCAAAGTTCAATCTTCCATAGCTTATGCATCTTATCAATTTGGTGTGTTCATGTATACATCAATTTTTTTTTTATTATTTTGGGATTCGTCCTTTGAGTAGATTGTAAGTAAAAATTCATTTCGTGAAGTAGTGTCACTAGTGAGGTTTATACAATTTATTATTATTATTATTATTATTATTATTGTTGTTGTTATTATTGTTGTTGTTATTATTGTTGTTGTTATTATTGTTGTTGTTATTATTGTTGTTGTAGTATTGTAAGCATTGGTTCTCACAACTGAAGAATCCAAATTGAATGAGATAAAGTGTATCTGACTCATTGGCTCTAGTTTTCATAGCTAGAACATCTCATTAAATCTTAAGAAAATTTTAGTGAGAGTAAACACCCGTGATAGTGGTAGATCATCTATAGCTCTTGAGGGATTTACTTTTTCTAGTTACAAAAGGAAGATAAGATTTTTCTAGGAGGGGTATCAAGGTGAGTTTGGAAGATTGGAGAACTCAAAGGAAAGGAAGGGGATACCGTTCAAACCTTTGGATTGAGGAGAGTGTTCCCAAACCAAAAGGAAGAGGCATCAAGGGGAGCTACATTCAAGCATGTACAAGTCAAGGCAAGGAGTGAGAAACAAAGTAGTGCACTTTCACACATGGAAATGAACAAAATTAGGCATATAAGTAGAATCTCATGCCTCTTTGGTCTACCTCACCATCCGTTGATGTTCTCTCATTTCTTGGTGAATTGAAATGCATTTCATGGCCCAAAATGAAGATTTGGTGGGCCCTTTCAAGCCTTTTCTTTAATTCAAATCTTCATTTCTTCATCTTTCAACTACTCTCCCTTCGTAGAATCTATCATCCTCAAAAGTCTTGCTAATAGGATGTCTTATTGGTGGGCCCTTTCAACCCTTTTCTTTAATTCAAGTCTTCATTTCTTCATCTTTCAACTACTCTCCCTTCGTAGAATCTATCATCCTCAAAAGTCTTCCTAATAGGATGTCTTAGGATCATAGTCTATTGGCCTCTTCAATTGCCTCTCCATCTTGTCTTCAACGCATACACACCAAGTGCATGATATGATTATTCCATCAGATAGTGGGAGGTCCCAATTGTGTAGATTTGCGCAATTTCAATTATATATTATTGAATACATTATGTGAGAATGGGTTGTAAAGCCATAAGGACGTTGTAGAATATCTTAGAATATTTCTCCTAGAATCCTATGTGAAAGAATCTTTAAAAGTTTTCATGTAGTGGATATGCAAATAGAAGACATGGTTGTAATAAGCTATTAGGGCATTCAAGTCAGTCATTTGGATCAAGTAAAAAAGTTGAGGCTCTATGTCATAGCAGAATCATGATTGCAAGATGTGTGGCATAGGGTGAGCATCAAAAGCTATGAAGAAGACCCTAATCGTTTCTAATATTGTAATAAGCATTTTCTAGGTGGGATCCAATATGTGAATGATGGTGGTTTGCCAAAATTCGCAGGTGCTAAGCCTATAATCTACATGAATATCTTTAATATTAATATCCTTGGCATGATTGTATGACACCATACAAGCATCATCTACATCAATTCATGCCTTCTCTTTGATGTACTATTGTGCTCTGTTCCATATGTGCTAATATGAAGGGAGGATATTGTGACACTAGATCCTTAGAAGTGACCTTTGCTAATTTCTTCATGAGCTTAGGGTCTACCAAATCATTTCAAATTGGTTCCATAATCTTTGCATGATCTCAGCTCCCTTTTCTTTAAAGCTATCTACTGTAGGTGGTTCCCGATCTTCATGGATGTCTTGGATTTTTTCATATATAGATTCAAATGGGATGCCATTATCCTATTCTTTTCCTGCTTCTGCATAATACAACTCTGATGCATAGCTTAATTCAAGTGTCTCTTGTGGAGGATTTTCTTCTTAAGGATTTGACTCTTTGACAAAGTTGTAGAAAATCATGGATGAATTAAGTTTTTCTTTATCTTTATTTTGAGTTTCCAGTTGTGCTTTCAATGCTTTGTTTTCCTCACTGAATGATACATTTGGTCAAGTTGTAGTATCTCTGCTTTAATGCACAAAGGTGTGCAATTGATCTCTATCTTCAAACACTTTCTTTAAGTCTTCCTATGCCCTAAGAAGTTCTTCCTATCTTTAGAATCCAACTATGTACAAATTTCATGGATGGTTCTCAGGCTAGCTACCTTGTGTGATTCTAAGGATTGTATCACACTCATCAAACATGTGTTTTGGGAAAGAACATCTTGGACTTGATCATGCGTTTCTTTGTATTCCATTTGGGCTTTCTGTAATTGTGCTCTAAGGTCTCTCAAATTATTGTTCGCTTTCATAAGTGTTGCGAGCCATGCTTGACATTCCAGCTCTGATTCATGCTCCTTGCGATTCTTATATTTGTCCTATGAGTCATCTATATGTATTGTGACTATTTATACTCGTTCTTGAAAAATGATGATTGCTCATGATCGTGATGAACTTCTTCTTCTGGATGATATGGGATGGGCAATGCCTCTTCCTAAGTTTATTTTTATTGTATGGTCTCTCTTTTGATTAGATTGAAACTTGGTGGTTGCTCTTATACTTGTCCAACTATAACGCCATTAGAAGAAGCATGTGGTGCTTTCGATCTGCCTTGTAAATTTCTAGAATTTCAAGACAAAGGAATTATGTTGTGAGATGGGAAGGATGAAGAACAATGAGATGATGCCATTTGAGGTTGATCTAAGGGAAAAGATGATGAAAAGAGACATTGAGAAGTGGTGATGATGGACATACTCGTGGAAGTGGAGTAGAAAATATATACAAACACCTGAGATATGTTGGTAGGTTCGAATGTGATCATGTCTCAAGAGGGTGCAACACATGGATGTTCCACCTCACATGCAATGGATGCAATAGTTTTGGTGGGAGCATTGGTGGAAACTAGTGGCATGGGTATCATGGTGGTGAAGACGAAGGTGGTGATGACAATATCCATGCATTGTGGTGGTGATTGCAGGTCAAGTACAATGGTGACAACCTGTGAAAATTCTTCAACTACTAGTGAATCATACAAGTCATAATAAAGTGTTGTAGGGATGGTCGAGTGAAGTGGTGGGTGATGGTGTGAATACTCTTCTTTTGTGCCTTAAAAGTTGCTCCTCTACTTTTGATTCAGACTCCTCTATGGGTGACAATATATGATTTGAGTTGAGGCCTTTGTGTGGGCTCTTCAGATTTTCCTTTCAACCTTCTTTCCCCTGGTCATGGGAACTTCTATTTCAATCTCCTCTTCCTCCTTGTCCCTTCACATATGAGTAGGTATAGACTTTTGAGTTTTGATTCTTCTCTGAGCACACGTGACTATTGTTTCTAGCTCTTCCACAGTAGTAGCTAATACTTGAGCTTCCACCATTTCTACATCTTTCTCAAAGATATGGACTCATTTCACAAAAGAGCCAAAATTTCTCAATAGTCATCTTCTTGCCTTGGACTATGCTCTTTAGGGATTTGCTAGATATTTCAGCTTGAGTAATTTTCATTCTTCTAGGCTCAAGATTCCACACGTGGTAGGACTTGGTGCAGGGCATCTCTTGAGTGGGCGTATATGGGGTTGCTTGATGAATGTTTGAAACTCATTAATATTCCAGGCTAGTGTAAAGGTGACATTAGCCCCTAAAGCTTTGCATATGATCCTTGTTAAGCTGTGAGTGCCATGGAGTGTCTGATATTCCTACCACTCTATTAATAATCCATGGGCCATATCTATGGGTTTCTTGTTAGGCAAGATAAACTGCATGAAATGTAGGATGGTCTATTGTGAGTTTGTATGATGATGAGCTTTTGGAAGATTAAAGTTTTGATGCCACAATGACACGGAAACCTCCAATCCAAGATTTACGCCTCTAATATGCTCTAAATCATTAACTAAATTTTACATAATCATTAATTTTCCACGTTCAATTCTTATGCTTTGGTTTATTCTTTGGTTATCACTTTATCATGGAAGACCAATAAAAAATCACAACGTATTGGTATGAAAGAATATAGTCATTATCCGAATGTGTTGAAGTACAATATGTGGAGTATTCTACCATGCACCGTGCTCTATACTTTGATCATGGTCGTCTGTTTCTCTCTCTCTAGATTCTTCTCTCATAATCATATAGGATTTACTTCATTTCTCGATTTAAAATGAGAGGATTTATACCTTATACGCCGACTTGTTTCCAATGACCATGTCCTTCTTCCTTGGCACTAGTCCCCAAGTATGATTATCTTCCAAAGCTTTAATCTCATCTAACATACCCTCTTGCCATTCCCTTGCATGTATTGGCTTCTTTAACACATGTGGGTTCTTTGACAATCTTACTCACATATGCATAGTGTCTAGCCATGAATGAATCATAAGTAATAAAGTCTTTCAATTCGATACCTTACCTTATCAGCCCTTATTATCTCACCATTCCATTGATTTGGATATTTATTGTTAACCTTTGAGCTCTCCCCATTCTTTGCATGTTGGTTTGCATTGAGCTCAATCCATAAGTCGTCATCGCCTTCTATCCGTGTGATTTTAGCTTTGCCTTTGCTCCTTGCATCACTATGTTGGCTTGATGTAAGAATTCCTCGATTCCATGATGAATGTTTGCTCGAATCCTTTCGTCCACTAAGGATGATGCTTTTTGGTTCTTCACTTGATGTCTTCCCTTCTTCATCTTCATTTTCCTTCCAAGATATATTTGAAGAATACCAAGGTAAAAGCTCATCAAATTTGACATCCCTAGATACCTTTTGCTCACCCTGCATACCCTATAAACACACATTTCTCTTATCTATCATCAGTTTCCTCCTTAATTCACTTGGAATTGACACATAGCAAGTACATCCAAACACTATCAAGTGTGATACATCTAGTTTTCTATTGTACCAAGATTAATATGATGTTGTAGCATGTATACCTAATGTGGGAGCCCTGTTCATGATATATATTGCAGTGGTGGTCTTGATCTGCTTACCCAATTGACAAGCTTCACAAAAGTTATTAAGATTATATTTATAAAAATTTGGTAACCCTAGCACGAACCTCTTCCTTTCAATATCCTTTAATCTTTGAGTATTGATATGCCCATACCTTGTGTCATAGTTCCAATTTTGCTACCTTTCTGCTTCCATATGTGAAGTAAGTAATATGATTGAAATTTGACTTCACATCCTATGTGAATAGCCTTGCGTCCTTCCTCTCTTTGGCTACAATTTTGTACCTTTCCTTAGGGTTTTCCACAAAGCATCCCTTCTAGTTTGAATTTGACACGCGATCCTCTCTCAACTATTTGACCCACAAAAACAACATTCTTTGTGATTGCAGAACCATGAAGAAAATCCTTCAAGCACTTAGCCTTGTGAGAACCATCCAACATAACATCATCTATGTGTCTAATAACATGGGGAGTATCATCACCTATCTCCACAAGTGGTTTGGTTAATGTCGTGTGCATGTTTGAAAAGAAATCCTTGTTGCAGCTCATGTGATTGTTGCACCCACTATCAATGTACCATTGATCCTTGTGTCTTGTAGTCACTCATCTGCATCATAGCTAGCATACTTTCATTCTCATTTGAAGTGGATGACATCCATCCGAGTTTGTGTTGTCTCTATTATGGTTGTACCTTCTCTTCTCCCTCTGAAATTGCCTCTTCCTCTTAACAAAGAGAATTTGCCTCCTTGGTCTTGATCAAGATCTCCATTTGATCCTTTTCCTTTCCTTTCTTTATCTCTGCCTTGATTTCTTCCTCTATCTCTTCCTTTACCTATATAAAATGCTTGTGTGTCATTTCGCTTTGCCTTTGAGCCTCCAATGTTCATCTTCTTAGTGACCATGAAGACAACCAATTGGTCAAAGTGTATGCAACTAGGTCATCATCATCTATGTGACAACCTATGGATCCCAATGCATCATTTACTTCTTTGATCTTCATAGTATAGTCATTGATATTGCTGCTAGGTCTTTTCTTCAAGTTATTGATCTCATTCTTCAATGGAATATTTTTGGATTTGGTTGAAGTGGATTATACTCTTTCTAAGGTTTCACATACTTTAATAGAAGGGTATACTACTTCTATATGTTCTATCATTGCATTGCTAATAGGTTGGGATAAGATGAAGATAACTATCTTGTCTCTCTCATTCCATTGTGTGAAGTTCCTTAAGTGATCACGAAAGTAAAGATATACGAAGTGAAGAAAAATCAAGAAGTTGATTGAAGAAAAGAGATTAAAAAATTGGTTGTGGTCTCAAAAGCACTTCCAATTATATTTTCACATCGAACAAAATGAGAAAAATTTATGCACGAGTGGAGTTAGTTGTATTTATTGGATTATGTGTAAGTGCATTACATGCAAATATTTATTTCAGATGATGATTTAATTTGAAAGAGTAGATGAGGAGGATTTTACTTAAAATGCTAGCCAAGTTTATGATTGTGTTTGAATATTATCTCCAACTTTTGTTGAACAAAAAGGTTGATAATTTAAATTTGATTTGAAATTTTCATATGCTAGGCGAAAACAAAACTCACTTGCATTCATTGAACATGAATTGATAAAAGTTATGAATTGAAATTTTTATCAAAAAGAAGTTTTTATACTACTTTTTTTTTCATGATTTTAGGTTTGGCCTAGGACCATGTGCAAGTTTAGTAGGGCCATATGTTAGAGAGATTTTCTCTCCCTTCCTTGATAAGAGATGAAGAGACATTTATCATTAATTGACTTTTGGACTTATTCACCACATGATGAATAGACAAATTAATGAGGAATTGATCACCATTTTATATCTCTATCTTTCCAAGTAGTACTTGGTTAATGAGGAATTGATCATCAATTTTATATCTCTATCCTTCCAAGTGGTACTTGGTTGAGAAGATTTGACAAAGATTTTTGGTTGAAGATGTACCTACATACAAAACAAGTTAAAACATGACCTGGCACACATGTATGTATGAATTGGAATCGAGGTATGTGTGCTAATTATACCCATGAAAAGTGTGCATAAGCCCATGTTTGAACACGTGTATGTATATACATTTTTATTATATGTGTGTGAAATATCTTAACATCTGTAGAAGCTCAACCAACATTTGTCTCTATTTTTTCATGCTAGACATAACTGAGATGAGAAGAGATGTGTATGTATATTACTTTACAATTCAATAGGATGTCTCTCGTTTTGGTTTAATTTCAAAATCCTTTGGTCCGGTGTTTGGTGTCTTTGGTTCCAAAATCCTTTAGTCTGATGTTTGGTGTCTTTGGTGCTCCTAGATATCTGATGGCTACGTGGATCAGAGCACATTGTAACATCTACTACAATGGTTCTCGCTTTTTGATTCTTGGAAATAGTAGTACATCCAATCCAATTTCCACCCAAGTGATGTTCTACACCCATGAATATGCAATCTAATTGTAGTTATTTCTGTGTTGTGATGCTCTCTATCGCATTAACGCTACCTAAATTCCATGTCCCCAACCTTGCATGCCCATCTACAACACCTTTCTTGGTTTGTGAACCCAAGGTTTCTATATTATTCCCTTATGCAAAATGGAGAGTTTGAACTACCTATCACAGAAATCATGGTACAACAAGGTAGCATAACAAAGGAAAATATGAGAACTGCTATGGTGGGCGAAGAAGATTATCACTATATGAAGAGATCTTTCATAGAAAAATGGGCATGCATACATAGACAAGAGAGAGAGAGACATTAGCAGAGAGAGAGAGAGAGATACATACATTGGAGGGATAGAACACTTGAGCATAGTGCCATATATTGCTAGGGAATAGAGTATACGCTATGTGTTGGAGATTCATCATGCACCAAACACCATGGAATACATGGTGAAGTGAGGTGTGCATTTGCATAGAGTTACTTGATAGCAAATAGGAAATTAGCGCACAGGACAAAGAAGATGGAGTAGAAATGGAGATCTATAGCCTATGAGAGCAGATGGTGGTGTAGTAGATCTAGGTATGTTTAGAATAGAGATTAGCACACTAGCACGGTGGAGAAGGTGAAGAATGAAGGAAGTAGAGTACTCAATGATTCTGAGGAGAGCTGAGAAGAACCCCTAGTGGTGTGTAAGTGGAAGACAATCCACATTGGTGGTGGATAATGAATCCTGATTGAGAAGGTCAAAAGATAGGCATGCTTAGCATCTGCTGCCTCAAGAGGGGGAGGATGTTCAGAGGAGAGTGTGACAGTAGAAGGTCTAGGCATCAATGTTGGGAAGAAGAAGGAAGGTGCAAGATCTAGACTCATCTCACAGAAGCAGCAACTATTAAGGCTTTGAGTAGTCTATATGCCGGATACCAATGCATCACTAGGGAACCGTAAGAGTGCAAGGACTAAAAAGGTGGTGATCCTAAGGAAGGCTAGCATCACAGGAGATCATTCGACAACCAGGCATGGAGGTAGTCATTTGGCTTCCACTTATGCTTTAACAAGACCTTCCACTGATTCCTCATTCCTTGGTGTTGTTCGCCGAAGATTCATGCAACAAAAGATCCTCTGAGATGTGGGAATGTAGATTTAGCTTTGACATACCATCCATGTTAAGCTTAAACATTTGTAATTCACTATTATGTTCTATGTCAAAAAGGTTTTCCACAGGTTTGTAAGCACATTTTGTGAAGTAATTCGATGGCGATGCACCACAGTGCGCTCTCCTTCTCGAGAGCTACACGACAATATCCTCGAAGTAGAAAACTAAGCTCCTACAGCTGCACATGGTACTTCGCATAGAGGCTGTAGAATACGTAGGAAAAACACAGTACACAGGGAGCACGAAGACAACCTTCTTAGGTCTTACAAATGTGATCGAACTTACAATCTGTGGCTGAGTGGGCCACTATATGTTTTATTAAAAAACATATACAAAGAAGTGTTCGGTGGCCATTTGGCCTTTCCCCATTTGGCCTTTCACATGGACACTAATGGTAAAAATCTCCCACTAAAGGCCAATATGGCCAAAGTAACTATGGGAGAAAATTGAGAATGATAAATAATACTTGAGTGTAAGTATACAAATTATACCTCCTACCTGATGGGCATGTTATACAATATACAAGTGACTGTGTAAGATCGTGAATCAAGTAACCTCAAGTGACCCCCATCAAGTGACAGTAGTGTCGAAAGCTATCTTGTGGTAGAGCTTTAGTCAAAGCATCTGCAACATTATCTCGAGTGTGAACTGTTGGTACCAGTTAGAGCACTCAAGAACCTACAAGACAAGGAAGCCAACAAAGGGAGTCAGAGGAGAGAGAAAGAACAAGTAGGCAAAGCAGTCAACAAAGATCGGACAAGTAGGCCATTCAGTTTTTTCCGATCTAATCTCTTTTCAGTAGTGATTTTCATAACTACATGAACATTGTAAATACCATTTTTGGTAGATTCAACTCCATTTTGTTCAAGTTGAGGACTCCTCAAGCTTGAGGAGTAGTAGAAGTATTTACGTATAAGTTTTCATAATTTTAGAGCTCGTTTGAGCCTCCAAAATAGCCAAGGTACCTAATTTTCAACTAGGCTGGACACTAGGTCTGGACAAATCCATTAGCTAGTCAAAAACTATAAAAGGAGCTAGAGAGATCATTTTTGGGGGAACAAATTTGTAGTTTGAACTAAAGAAGAGCTTGTAATTGTGTTTTTGATCTTAATCAAGGTTCCATCATCTCACTCTTTGTTCTTACATGTGTGCGCGCATTGTCATGGAAATCCTACTCCATGTGCGACCTAAAGATGTTGATTCAAAAAACTTAATTCATGGAAGCACTTAGTGCATTTAAGGAGTGAATGAGAATATTTAGTGTGGTTCGGCTTGAGAAAGTGAAGTTTTCGAACGAAAGGTAAGGATCTTAGACATGCGTTGGCTTGCATGGGCTAAAGCTATTTGCCATAATTTTATTTCGCTCTATATAGAATTTCTTAGCAAATGGGCTTACAAGACCATACCAAATGGTGGAATGATATTTGTTCGGAGCTAAGGATGCTAGGTTACTGCTCTAGAAGAAAATGTGTCACTTCATGGAAAAAGATACCAATAGAGGGCTGCGCACACTCGGGGGTCAGAGACTGATCTGGAGGGAGGGAAAGGTTTCTTGGAAGCGGGTTAGAGGAGGCTTCTCAGGGCCCTATGACTTCTTCAGGGAATGGCTGAAGTAGGAAGGGTCTCTCTCAGTCTCTTAGGAGAAATTGAAGACACTGAATATGCATATAGTTGGTGAAGAAGGGGGAGATGTATGAGGAACTTCCAGAAACTAAGCGAATGCGTGGCGCAAAGCTTCATTGTCTATCTGTATTGTTACATCAGGGAGGGGTTATGTTAGAAGAGGGCAATCATCAGAAAAGGAGGAGCAAAAGGATGGCAGAGAGAAGATGCTTGCTCCGGAAGAGAGAGGGCACTATTGACAATCGGAAGAGTATTCCTATCGAGAAAGCCATTGATTGCTTCAATTTCAACAAACCAAATTTACTTCAATCTCATTGGCATCTATTCGATCAGCTGAGTAGCTATGGTATCGGTGGAATGGCTCAATAAAGAGAACAGAGTCAAGCTCAACAAATGTGACACAAAAGCGACAACAAGCTAAGGTTTGCTGAACATGGGCTGACGTGTCCAACAGTAATCGACAAAACAAGACTGAAGGACACGTGATTTCATGCACATCTCCAGAAAGAGAGAGAAGAAATTGTGAAGGAAGGTTGATGCTCGCCAGGCTAAAGTGTTTTTTTTGTTTGCAGCTTCTTTATGTGAGTCTCTGTCAACTCTTATGCATTAAATTTTAGTGTTTTGTTTCCCTTCTCTGACTGTTTCCTTGAACTTATGTACGCCTTTTGAGTGCAAGAGTATATCAAAAACTATAAAATGTTTGCATATGCAGCTTTCATGTGTTATGTAAATGATGGATTTTCAGGAAAATACAAAGAAGCTATATT
This sequence comes from Ceratopteris richardii, assembly GCA_020310875.1. Lineage (NCBI taxonomy): Eukaryota > Viridiplantae > Streptophyta > Polypodiopsida > Polypodiales > Pteridaceae > Ceratopteris > Ceratopteris richardii. The sequence goes on along the minus strand of CM035430.1, from coordinate 6,647,114 downwards.
GAACAGTCAAATATGGGAGTACAACAGTTAAAATCAATATGGGATATCAAACTTCTATAATAGAGGGACTTGATATTAGTGGGATGCGCTTAACAGATTATCAATTCTGCTATCTTCTCCATGTTTGCTCCGAGCAACAAAACTTGGCGACCAGTAAATATCTAGTTCGGCTTGAGAAAGTGAAGTTTTTAAATGAAAGATAAGGAGCTTAGACATGCATTGACTTGCATGGGCTAAAGTTATTTGCCATAGTTTTATTTTGCTCTTTATAGAATTTCTTAGCAAATGGGCTTACAAGACCATATGAACTGGTGGAATTCTATTTTTTCCGAGCTAAGGATGGTAGGTTAATGCTCTAGAAGAAAATGTGTCACTTCATGGAAAAAGATACCAAAAGAGGGCTGCGCACACTCGGGGGTCAGAGACCGATCTAGAGGGAGGGAAAGGTTTCTTGGAAGTGGGTGAGAGGAGGCATCTCAGGGCCCTATGACTTAGTCAGGGAATGGCTGCAATAGGGAGGGTCTCTCTAAGTCTCTTGGGAGAAATTGAAGACACTAAATATGCGTACAATTGGTGAAGAAGGAAGAGATGTATGAGGAACTTGCAGAAACTAAGCTAATGCATGGCGCAAAGCTTCGTTGTCTATCTGTACCGTTACAACACGGAGGGGTTATGTTAGAAGAGGGCAATCATCAGAAAAGGAGGAGTAGAAGGAGGGCAAAGAGAAGACGCTCACTCCGGAAGAGAGAGGCCACTATTGACAATCGGAAGAGTATTCCTATCGAGAAAGCCATTGATTGCTTCGATTTCAGCAAACCAAATTTACTTCAATTTCATTGGCATCTATTCGAACAGCTGAGCAGCTGTGGTATCGGTGGAATGGCTCAATAAAGAGAACATAGTCAAGCTCAACAAATGTGACACAAAAGAGACAACAAACTAAGGTTTGCTTAACATGGGCTGACATTTCCAATAGTGATCGACCAAACAAGACTGAAGGACAGTTGTGATTTCACGCACATCTCCAGAAAGAGAGAGAAGAAATTGTGAAGGAAGGTTGATGCTCGCCAGGCGGAAGTGTTTTTTTTTGTTTGCATCTTCTTTATGTGAGTCTCTGTCAACTCTTATGCATTAAATTTTAGTGTTTTGTTTCCCTTCTCTGACTGTTTCCTTGAACTTATGTACGCCTTTTGAGTGCAAGAGTATATAAAAAGCTATAAGATGTTTGCATATGCAACTTTCACGTGTTATGTAAATGATGGAGATTTTCAGGAAAATACAAAGAAGCTATATTGAACACTCAAATACGGGAGTACAACAGTTAAAATCAATATGAGATATCAAACTTCTATAATAGATGGACTTGATATTACTGGGATGCGCTTAACATATTATCATTTCTGCTAGCTTCTCCATGTTTGCTCAGAGCAAGAAAACTTGGCGACTAGTAAATATCTAGTTCTTTGATGGTATGCAATAGGTGCATATACTGTGTTTCTAAGAATAAATAAACCGACAGTGTATCTATGGAATGCAATTATCTTTGGACGTGCTAGTTGTAACTAAAGTGAATTAGTTTTGACCCTCTGCTTTTAGATGCAAATTCCTGGAGTCCGATCCAATGGAATCATATTTGCTTCTATATTGAAGGCTTGCACTAGCCTTGGCTTTCTGTATTAAGACCAGATTGTGAATGATCAAATGCTTAGACACGGAGGAAAGATTGACCAGACTTCTGGAAATGCATCATTGGACGTGTATATAAAACTTGGGGAAATGCTTCCTGCACAAAAGGGTTCTATGATCTCTCATGGAAGGATGCTGTATCGCGGACCTCTATGAAATCTATGTTTGTTTCCTTGAAATTGAACGTAGATGATGTGTGCGTTAAGTTTTGTTGACACACACGATGATAATGCACAATCACTTGATTCGCAAATCTTTTAAGTGAATAAAATCATATAAAAACTTTGTTGCTAAAAATTTACTTCTCAACAAAGGACGGTTCCTCGCTTTGGCTTCATGAATGAAGTTCTTAATGGAGGAGGAAGCCTTTTTGTGATGAAGTATCAGGGTGTACCGTGGCATTACTCTTGTCATTATAAAGGAGATACCAGTGCATGTGAAAGAAGTGTTAAATGAATTTTTTTTTGTTGAGCATTTCACTTAGAGGGATAAAGCGAATAGCTATATGAAAATTTCACATATTTCTCTAAGATCCTTCAAAGATAAGGCGGCAAAGAATGTTCAAAGATATCTCATATCCTTATAAGAGGTGCTGTTGAAGAACAATGAAGTGATTCCTATGCACATTCATTGAAGTTCTTTGGGAACAATTACATTCACATTGAGGTCTAATGTTCATGAAGAAAAGGTGAAAATACATGAAAATCCAAGCTTAGGGCAAAGATATTTCCATTATAAGAGGATTGACTTGTGATTAGAATCTAACCAAGACCAAAAATCCTAGTCACCCCTCTTTTCCACGACTATTGTGTTTTAGAGTCAAGGTCACTTTCTTGGCACCCTGTGTGCACCCCTAAGCACGCAAGGACCCGATGACATACGTGAACCCGACGTGAAATGCATAGAGGAATCGATCATTATTTTGAGTTGACTTTGAAGTTGACCTTGAGATGACCTTCAGTTGACCCTTACAGAGAAAGACTTGAGGTTGAGAGTTTGAGTATTGACTCTGATTGAGACTTTGAGTTTTGACCTTGATGGAGGCCTTAAGCTTAGATATGAGAAGCTTCAGCACCTTGCTTCAAGTGTTGGCTGAATCTCAAAGGATTGCCACAAATAGTGATGGAGTGATGAGAGCCCTAGAGGCAATTTCAAAAGAGTATGGATTCTTTAATGGTCGAGATGTAACTAAATTCTTGCAAGTTTATGACACTAAAATGGATCTCTATGGGGTGAGTGCTTCTATAAAGCTTAGTCAATTTGCAAGGATTGTAGTGCCCGGTGTCAAACCTAGCATGTTAAGCCTTGAGTGAAAGTGAGAGGAGTTGTGAGAAGACAAAAATGATTGCATTTGAGAGTGGAAAGTCATGAGTGGAGAGGTTCCTTAGTTAGAAACCATAAGAAGCATTTCCATGCTTGCACCATGATTGTGAATGCTTGCATCTAGAGTATGCATGATTGGAAATGTATGTGCACGGTGTTTTAAATCCCATAGATGCACATTTATTTGCACATAAAATGGATATGTAAATGTCATGAGTTGAACTATGAATGGAGTTGAGAGAAGAGAGTGATTACCTTTGTGAGCAAATCTATGAGGGGTAAGCTTCTTTCTTTAGAAACCATGAGCACTGATTCCATCCTTGCACCATAATTGTGAGTTGTTGAATTTAAAGTATGCATGCATGAATATGTATGTGCACAAAATCTTCAAGCCCTTAGATGCACATCTAATTGCACATAAGCTGATTTGTAGATGCATGAAGAAAATTTAGTTTGAATTCGAGTGGGAAAACCTCACCATCAGATGCTTAATACCTCCACTTTGCACCATTGTGTTTTTGGATGCATTCCAAGTATGCATGTACAGGGCCCATTATACGGCCATGCATAGGCACATGTGTTTGAAAACCCATGAACTTAATTTGCTTTGGAACTCAGTAGCTTCTTGTAGACATGAAGATCGATGGTGGTGTGTCCGGAGGCCACACAGGTTCAGAGGGGGTGGATGTCGTGGAGATCCTACTCCATGTGCGACATAAAGATGTTGATTCAAAGAACTTATTTCATGGAAGCACTTAGTGCATTTAAGGAGTGAATGAGAATATTTAGTGTGCTTGGGCTTGAGAGAGTGAAGTTTTTGAACGAAAGATAAGGAGCTTAGACATGCATTGGCTTGCATGGGCTATTTGCCATAATTTTATTTTTCTCTTTATAGAATTTCTTAGCAAATAGGCTTACAAGATCATACGAAATGGTGGAATTCTATTTGTTCTGAGCTAAGGATGGTAGGTTACTGCTCTAGAAGAAAATGTGTCACTTCATGGAAAAACATACCAAAAGAGGGCTGCCCACACTCGGGGGTCAGAGACCGATTTGGAGGGAGAGAAAGGTTTCTTGGAAGCGGGTGAGAGGAGGCTTCTCAGGGCTCTATGACTTCTTCAGGGAATGTCTGTAGCAGGGAGGGTCTCTCTGAGTCTCTTAGGAGAAATTGAAGACACTGAATATGCATACAATTGGTGAAGAAGGGGGAGATGTATGAGGAACTTCCAGAAACTAAGATAATGCATGGCGCAAAGCTTCGTTGTCTATCTCTACCATTACAATAGGGAGGGGTTATGTTAGAAGAGGGCAATCATTAGAAAAGGAGGAGCAGAAGGACGGCACAGAGAAGACGCTCACTCCGGAAGAGAGAGGCCACTATTGACAATTGCAAGAGTATTCCTATCGAAAAAGCCATTGATTGCTTTGATTTCAACAAACCAAATTTACTTCAATCTCATCGACATCTATTCGAACAGCTGAGCAGCTATGGTATCGGTGGAATGGCTCAATAAAGAGAACAGAGTCAAGCTCAACAAATGTGACACAAAAGCGACAACAAGCTAAGGTTTGCTGAACATGGGCTGATAGTTCCAACACTGATCGACAAAACAAGACTGAAGGACAGTTGTGATTTCATGCACATCTCCAGAAAGATGTGAAGAGAGATGGTGGATGCAATCCAAAGATGAGTAGGTGCTGCTACAACCAGCTTCACACCAGCCAACTGAGACTTCAGAGTTGATTAGTAGACCCTTTAAGCTTCCTAGATCCACCAAAATATCAGCCAAGTACTTTGGAACATGTATCCCAAAAGTTTAAGTCAAGACACCTAGTTGCGAAATGACTAGCTCCCAAAACTTGCTATCTTTGGACATAGACCTGCTGAAAAAAATGAACAGTGCTCTCAACCTGGTAGGAATTAGAAAAATTCCTTTTGGGCATAGCAAATAGACTTAGCAAGCTTTCCAATCCAAGTTAAAACACTTCAAATGATGGACTGAGCACTGAGAACAAGTTTCAACAATTTTTGGAACATCCCCACAATTCTCGGGGCTTTGCATAGATAGACCATTAAGCAGTAAAATGCAAATATCTCCAAAAGTATTAATCCAATGACCTTGAAAATTTATGTGCACAAAGTAGACAGTTCAAGCTATCCAGCGCAAGTTAAATCACTGAAAAAGATTCAGTAAAACTCGAGATATGACCTTCTGAAGTTATTGCTCTGAGTGAGTATAGCAGAGAACAAAACAGAGAAGTGAATGATGATAAATGTATAAATTCATATATGATTACAACCACATTGGCAATGAATCTTTGCACAATGGGAGTAGAATGATAGATCTATGGAGTAAGCTCTTCAATCTCTACAAAATGACATGAAGTTGTCATGTACAAGGCTTGCTAATCGCCTCTTCCTTCTTGCTCCTTTTATAGCTATTCTTGGAGGGAGTTTTGAATTCGAATTCAAATGGCTCCACCTAAAAGTGATCCCCAAAGTTAGGAGATATTCCCTCAGCTCAAAAAGTCATGGGTTTTGGTAGTTAGAGCCACGAAATTGCTTTTACATCATGCATGAGGTAAGCCATCCTTTTCCTTTTTCTTTTTTCAATTACAAGAGATAAAAATGAACTCTTTTACAAGAGGTGTTCACATGACTACTCATGTGACTTAGAAATGAGGATGATATCAAATATATCAAGCATGTAGGCTTGGGTAAAATGCACCAACAGCTCCCCCTCAAGCCTAACATGCTTGGCCTCCAAATAAGTCTTCAATTGTCCGTGATTTCCTGCAAGCCAATCATCAACTTGAATCTACTTAACTTCGTACCATCAAGAGCTTTCGTCAACATGTCTGCACATTGCATATATGTAGAGACATAGGATAGTTGAATATCCTTGCTCAATAGCTTCTCCCTTACATAATGGTAGTGGACTTCAATATGCTTGGTTCTAGCATGGTATACTGGATTAGCTACTAGATGTAGTGAGCTTGTGTTGTCACCAAAAATATGAGGTGTTGAAGAATGAAGTCCAAGATCTGTGTACAAAGACTTTAACCACATGATTTCTTGAGTTGCATTAGCCAAACCTCTATATTCAGCTTCGGTAGAAGATAATGCCACGGTTGGTTGCTTCTTCGATGACCAAGAAATGATTTTTGAACCTGCAAATGATATATACCCGGATGTGCTTCTTCTATCATCTCTAGATCCGGCCCAATCTGCATCTGAGTATACCTTTAGCTCAATATCTGAAGTATATGAATAGAACAAACCTTCATTCATGGTCGGTACTTGAGGACTCTCTTGGCCGCTTCCATATGTGGTCTTCTCCGCTTATGCATAAACTGACTCAATATGCTTACACTATAGCATATATCCACCCTTGTGAGTGTTGCATAGTTCAAACTTCCAACCAAGCTTTGATAGCTTGTGATGTCTTCAATTGGCTCTCCTTCATAAGCACTAAGCTTATGATTTTGCTCCATAGGTGTACCTGCACACTTGGTATTTTCCATCTTGAACTTGACGAGCATGTCATGGACATACTTCCTTTGTGTGATGTATATACCTGAATCTGTGTAGATCAACTCCAATCCAAGAAAATAAGTGAGTGGTCCGAGGTCACTTATTTTGAACTCCTCCTTCATTTGACTCTTTACCTGTTTGATTCCTTCAAGATCATTGCCTGTGATAATAATATCATCAACATACACACATAAATAGATCACTTCAGATCCATTCCTCTTTATGAACAAAGAGGTATCCGCCTTGCTAGCTTTGAATCCTTGGTCCTGCAAATAAGTCACCAATCTGAAATTCCAAGCTCTTGGAGCTTGCTTCAATCCATACAAAGCTTTCTTTAGTTTGCATACATAGTTAGGATGATGTGCATCCTCATATCCAGGAGGTTGTGCCATATACACTTCCTCAGCTTGCTTTGTGTCTATTTATACTTCCATCTGGATTCCTCTTGATTTTGTATATCCATCGAGATCCAATTATCTTCATAGATGGCTTGTTAGGTACAAGCTCCCAAGTGTCATTCTCCTTCAAGGCTTCCATTTCTTCATCCATTGCATCTCTCCAAGCTTTCTTGCTTTGTGCTTCTTCAAATGTGGTAGGTTCTTCATTGGTTGAATCCTTTGCAATGTAGATTGAGTGCTTGGTGACGAAAGAAGTATCATAACCAAACCTCTCTGGTTTCTTCTTCTCCCTTGAAGACCTTCTAAGTGGTTGATGTGAGCTCTCGGGTCCATATGTAGCATCCTGCATCTTTGCTTTACCTTTGTTCTTCCATAGCTTTAGTCTTTCCAAGTCTTCTAGGTCAATCTCCGAATCACTTTCTTCAAGCTGCTTTGGTTCCTTTGGTTGAAGTGATGGAAAGTCTTCATCCAACTCATACGGCAGCTTCACTTTCCTGTCATCATCAAACCATGATTTGTTTTCATCAAAAATTACATCTCTACTCACAGAAGATCCTTTATTGGTTGGATTATTCAATCTATATCCTTTTTGGTTTTGATCATAACCAATGAATACACACTTCTCTGCCTTGGGATCCAATTTCCCTCTTACTTGAGAAGGAATGTGAGCATAGGCTAAGCATGCAAAGATTTTGCAATGCTCTAGACTAGGTCTTCTTCCATTCCACACTTCATATGGAGTGGTTCCATCTAGTGACTTAGATGGAAGTCTATTTATGAGATATGTGGCTGTAGACACAGCCTCTGCCCATGGGTAGTTTGGCAATCCCTTTTCGTTGAGCATGGACCTTGCTGCTTCGACAATAGCTCTGTTCCTCTTCTCTACTACACCATTGAGTTCGGGTGTATACCTTGTAGTGACTTCCCTTTTAATGCCTCTTTCATGCAAGAAGGCATCAAATTCAGAGGAGAAGTATTCTCCTCCACCATCTGATCTGAGTCGTTTCAAAGTCCTACCTGTTTGGTTTTCAACAAGAGCAATATACTTCTTAAAGCAATTAAACACTTCATCCTTGTGCTTCATGAAAAACAGAATGGTCCACCTGCTACAATCATCTATGAAAGACACATAATATCTTGAGCCTGATATAGATGGCTCCTTACTTGGACCCCACACATCCGTGTGCACTAGATCCAAAGGATTTTGATACATATATCATTTCTTATTGAAAGGTTGTCTATGAGCCTTGCCGAGTTGACAAGCTTCACACTTATAAATCATGTGTTGCCTTGTGATATTAGGCAAACCAAGTACACTTTGGTCCCAGCAAATCTGTTTGAGTGTCCTCTCACCAATGTGAGCAAGCCTTTTGTGCCATATCTCCAACTCTGTTAGAGTTTGAGATCCATAGCTAAACAAAGCTATGTTCTTTGTATCTTCCACTTCAAAAGTGAAAAGCCTTCCTGTCTTTTCTCCTTTGGCAATCCTTTGAAAGCCTTGCCTTGGGTCTTCAACATATGCTCCAAATCCATTGAATCTAACCTGCAATCCTTTTTCAACAATCTGTCCAACACTTATTAAATTTTTGGTAATTGTAGGGACATACAAGACTTTGCTTAAGAGGTTCATATTCCCATCTGATGTCTTCACATTACCTATCTTCTCCACTGAGTGCTTTGTGTCATCTCCTGTCTGCACTTCATGCTTGTTATGAGGATCTTCCAAATCAGAAAGTAAAGCCACATTTCCTGCTACATGGTTCGAGCATCCCGAATCAATGTAAAATATGTGATCATCATCCTTACCCTTCTTCGTTGAGAGATTCATAATCAATAATGAATCTTCTTGACTTTGGTCCTCTGCATAGTTATTGTAATCTCTTCTTCCTCTATGGCCACTTTGATAGTTGTTGTTGTTGTAATTGTTGATGTAGTAGTAGTTGTTGTTGTAGCCTCCATTGTATCTACCTCTATTTGATCCATAGCCACCTCTATTGAATCCTCTTCCTCTTGAGTTCCTCGGGTTCCTGAAACATTCTTCAGTAGTATGGTTAGATAAGCCACATATGTTGCAAGGTTGAGATGATTGGAATCTCCCCTTGCCTTGCTTTCCACCTCTGCCTCTTCCTCTAGCTCTTCCTCTACCTGCAAAGTTTGCTTGGAAAGAGCTTCCTTCATCTTCATTCTTCCTATTCTTTGACTTGTCCTTGACCTTAGCTTTATCAGAATATAAGGCAGAAGTTTGATTACCTCTTGAGGACTCACCACCTTTGCTAATCTTTGCTTTATGAGTGAAGAGTTGGCCCATGAGTGTGCTGAGGTCGGGTACATGCATATCCATGTATAAATCCATGGCTATTGTGAATGACTCCCACTTGTCGTCTGCTTTGATTCCATTCATGATTTGTCTTATGATTTGATCCTCTTCAATTACCTCTCCAATGCTTCCAAGTTGGTCTGAAATCTCCTTCATCTTTGTGACATAATCAGTCACATTTTGCTTTGGGCTTTTCTTCATTATTGTGAACTCCATCCACAATTGGTTCTTCCTTGCTCGAGTGTTGGAAGAGAAGAAAGAAGCAAGTGCATTCCAGGTCTCTCTTGATGTCTTGCATCCCTTGACATGAGGTAAAAGAAAATCAGAGATTGAGTTTAGAATATAGGACCTTGCAAGTGCATCCTTCGAACACCAATTCGAAAGTCCTTCCACTTCTTCATGTGATGGTTGCCCTTTGTTCCTCATGGTTGGCATTGCTTCATCTCCGGATATGAATCCATATAGATTCCTCCCTTGAAGGTAAGCCTCCATCCTTAGAGACCATGCCGGGTAGTTGTTTCGATCCAATTTGTCAATTGTTGATGGAAATCCATCTCCCATGTTGCTTGACTATGCTTTGATACCACTGTGAAGAGAGAATCAGAAACATTCCTTTTGGGCATAGCAAATAGAATTAGAAAGCTTCCCAATCCAAGTTAAAAAACTTCAAATGATGGACTGAGAACAGAGAACAAGTTTCAACAATTTCTGGAACATCCCCACAATTCTCGGGGCTCTGCAGAGATAGACCAGTAAGCAGTAAAATGCAGATATCTCCAAAAGTATTAATCCAATGACCTTGAAAACTTATATGCACAAAGTAGATAGTACGAGCTATCCAACGCAAGTTAAATCACTAAAAAAAAATTAGTAAAACTCGAGATATGACCTTCTGAAGCTATTGCTCTGAGTGAGTATAGCAGAGAACAAAACAGAGAAGTGAATGATGATAAATGTATAGATTCATATATGATTACAACCACATTGGCAATGAATCTTTGCACAATGGGAGTAGAATGATAGAGCTATGGAGTTAGCTCTTCAATCTCTACAAAATGACATGAAGTTGTCACGTACAAGGCTTGCTAATTGCCTCTTCCTTCTTGCTCCTTTTATAGCTATTCTTGGAGGGAGTTTTGAATTCGAATTCAAATGGCTCCACCTAAAAGTGATCCCCAAAGTTAGGAGATATTCCCTTAGCTCAAAAAGTCGTGGGTTTTGGTAGTTAGAGCCACGAAATTGATTTTACATCATGCATGAGGTAAGCCATCCTTTTCCTTTTTCTTTTTTCAATTAAAAGAGATAAAAATGAACTCTTTTACAAGAGGTGTTCACATGACTACTCATGTGACTTACAAATGAGGATGATATCAAATATATCAAGCATGTAGGCTTGGGTAAAATGCACCAACAAAAGAGAGAGAAGAAGTTGTGAAGGAAGGTTGATGCTTGCCAGGCTGAAGTGTTTTTTTTGTCTGCAACTTCTTTATGTGAGTCTCTGTCAACTCTTATGCATTAAATTTTAGTGTTTTGTTTCCCTTCTCTGACTGTTTCCTTGAACTTATGTACGCCTTTTCAGTGCAAGAGTATATAAAAAACTATAAGATGTTCGCATATGCATCTTTCACGTGTTATGTAAATGATGGAGATCTTCAAGAAAATACAAAGAAGCTATATTGAACAGTCAAATATGGGAGTACAATAGTTAAAATCAATATGGGATATCAAACTTCTATAATAGAGGGACTTGATATTAGTGGGATGCGCTTAACAGATTATTGTTTCTGCTATCTTACTCCATGTTTGCTCCGAGCAACAAAACTTGGCGACCAGTAAATATCTAGTTCTTGGATTGTATGCAATAGGTGCATATATTGTGTTTCTTAAAATAACTAAACCGACAGTGTACATATGGAATGCAATTATCTCAGGACATGCTAGTTGTAACTAAAGTGAATTAGTTTTGACCCTCTGCTCTTAGATGCAAATTTTTGGAGTCCGATCCAATGGAATCATATTTGCTTCTATATTGAAGGCTTGCACAAGCATTGGCTTTCTGTATTAAGACCAGATTGTGAATGATCAAATGCTTAGACACAGAGTAAAGATTGACCAGACTTCTGGAAATGCATCATTGGACGTGTATATAAAACTTGGGGAAATGCTTCCTGCACAAAAGAGTTCTATGATCTCTCATGGAAGGATGCTGTATCGCGGACCTCTATGACACCTATGTTTGCTTCCTTGAAATTGAATGTAGATGATGTGTGTGTTAAGTTTTGTTGACACGCACGATGATAATGCACAATCACTTGACTCATAAATCTTTTAAGTGAATAAAATCATATAAAAACTTTGTTGCTAAAAGTTTACTTCTCAACAAAGGACGGTTCCTCGCTTTGGCTTCATGAATGAAGTTCTTAATGGAGGAGGAAGCCTTTTTGAGACGAAGTATCAGGGTGTGGCATGGCAATACTCTCACAGCGGCTGTCATTATAAAGGAGATACCAGTGCATGTGAAAGAAGTGTTAAATGAATTTTTTTTTGGTTGAGCGTTTGACTTAGAGGGATAAAGCAAATAGCTATATGAAAATTTCACATATTTCTCTAAGATCCTTCAAAGATAAGGCCGCAAAGAATGTTCAAAGATATCTCATCTCCTTATAAGAGGTGCTATTGAAGAACAATGAAGTGATTCCTATGCACATTCATTGAAGTTCTTTGGGAACAATTACATTCACATTGAGGTCTAATGTTCATGAAGAAAAGGTGAAAATACATGAAAATCCAAGCTTAGGGCAAAGATACTTCCGTTATTCCAGGATTGACTTGTGATTAGAATCTAACAAGGACCAAAAATCCTAGTCACCCATCTTTTCCGTGACTAGTGTGTTTTAGAGTCAAGGTCACTTTCTTGGCACCTTGTGTGCACCCCTAAGCGCAGAAGAACCCAACGACATACATGAACCTGACGTGAAATGCATAGGGGAATTGATCTTTATTTTGAGTTGACTTTGAAGTTGACCTTGAGATGACCCACAATTGACCGTTAGAGAGAGAGACTTGAGGTTGAGAGTTTGAGTATTGACTCCGATTCAGACTTTGAGTTTTGACCTTGATGGAGGCCTTAGGCTTAGATTCGAGAACCTTAAGCACCGTGCTTCAAGTGTTGGCTGAATCTCAAAGGATTGCCACAAATAGTGATGGAGTGATGAGAGCGGTAGAGGCAATTTCAAAAGAGTATGGATTCTTTAATGGTCAAGATGTAAGTAAATTCTTGCAAGTTTATGACACTAAAATGGATCTCTATGGGGTGAGTGCTTCTATGAAGCTTAGTGAATTTGCAAGGATTGTAATGCCCGTTGTCAAACCTCGCATTTATGCTCTTCAAGAGCGATCCCATACATGGAGTGAATTTAAGAATCTGTTTAGAGAAGAGTATTATTTAGAGGACTTAGTCATGCCCACACGACATGCATTTAGAGAATGGGTGGCTACTCCAAATAAAGGCCTTGAGGTGATCAAGCTACTTCGAGAATTTGAAGAGCGATTTGACCAATTGAGTGATAACGAGCAAGATGTTTTGGAATATGAGAAAGTAGAGCTGTTCATTAAGAGTGTAGACCCTGATATGGCCTTAGAGCTAGGTGACATGTTCGAAGACTTGATGGAGCCATTGGGATTGACTAGATAATGGAGTAGAGTGCAAAAGGCGGTATGGATGCTCTTGAGACGCAAGAGATGGAGGTCACATGTAGTGCAAGATAGAATTGATGATACTTATACTTTACCGATTCTTACTCCAAGACCTCTAGTTTGTGTGAATGAGACTATGAAAGGTGAAAATGACCATGGATTCAACCTTGTGTCTCTTAACCAATCCCATTAATCTATAGTGGATTTAGAGTATACAATATTTGAGGATGAGAAGATAAGAGAGGAGGTGTGTGAGGAGTTATAAGTGAGTTTGATGATGTGGTTTTGGTGTGCATGCATCAAATTGATAGAGATGATGAAAAAGTGCAAGAGAGTGAGTTGATTGAAGAGCAAGTGGATGTTTGGGTAGAAGATTCAAGTGAGTCACATGATGGTTCAATCATAAGTGATATCAAACACTTGAGTGAATTGAGTTTTGAGGTAGTTAGTGAAGCAGGTGTCAAGGCTTTCTACGATAAGGAAGATGGGGCATTGGTCACTAACTCTTCACGAGTTGAGGATATTCTCACCAGTACTCCTCAAGAAGTAGGAGGGGGTGAGAGAGATGGGGTTGATTTAGAGAATAATGGAAGTCATGATGAATTTTCTCCCAAGCATATTCTTTTGCATGATGAAGATTTGAATATATGTGAGAAGGTTTTTAATGATGATTAGTGTGATGAATGTTTGAGTTTGATTGATTGTGGAGAGCTATTTTCAATGGGAAATTATGAAAATCTTATAGCTCAAGATGATTTTGTTGATTTGATGTATGCGAGTTTGGGTTTGATTTTGAGTGTGAAGAGTTAGATGAATTGCCTTCACAAAGTGAATGTTTGTTGGATGAAAATTTTGAGTTTAATTCAAATGAATGAAATTTTTTCAAATAATGTTATTGAATATGATGTTTCTGATATCTCTTATGAGTTTATGAGTACAGTGCAGAGGATTGGGAACCAATTCAAGATCTTGAGTTTCATTGGATCGTGCGAAAGGCAACTACTTTCGAGTTGCTAGTTCATGTTTTACTGCAGATAGATTTTTGTGAAGTCCTTTCATGGATTGCATGTGTATGTATATGGTTATTTGGATTTAATGCTTCTCATCTTGTGTCTAGTTTCAAGAGTGCAGGAAACGATCAAGTAAAGGCAATGGAGATGGAGAACAAAGAACAAAGTTGAGAAGAGCCTTTTACAATAGCTACCTTGCTTTAACCTTGATCTCTTGCACCATATTTGTGTTGCATTGCACATAAAGTATGCATATTTTATGTTGAAAAGAGCACACATTTTAAATCCCATAGATGCACAATCATTTGCACATGAGATATATTTGTAAATATTATAAATGAAAGCATGTTAAGCCTTAATGAAAGTGAGAGGAGTTGTGAGAAGACAAAAATGATTGCATTTGAGAGTGGAAGTCATGAGTGGAGAGGTTCCTTAGTTAGAAACCATAAGAAGCGTTTCCATGCTTGCACCATGATTGTGAATGCTTGCATCTAGAATATGCATGCTTGGAAATGTATGTGCACGGTGTTTTAAATCCCATAGATGCACATTTATTTGCACATAAAATGGATATGTAAATGTCATGAGTTGAACTATGAATGGAGTTGAGAGAAGATTTGTGAGCAAAACTATGAGGGGTAAGCTTCTTTCTTTAGAAACCATGAGCACTGATTCCATGCTTGCACCATAATTGTGAGTTGTTGCATCTAAAGTATGCATGCATGAATATATATGTGCAAAAAATTTTCAAGACCATAGATGCACATCTAATTGCACATAAGCTGATTTGTAGATGGGTGAACAAAATTTAATTTGAATTCGAGTGGGAAAACCTCACCATCAGATGATTGATACCTCCACTTTGCACCATTGTGTTTTTCGATGCATTCCAAGTATGCATGTATAGGGCCCATGATATGGCCATGCATATGCACATGTGTTTGAAAACCCATACACGTAATTTGCTTTGGAACTTAGTAGCTTCTTGTAGACATGAAGATCGATGGTGGTGTGTCCGGAGGCCACACAGGTTCAGCGGGGGTGGATGTCGTGGAGATCCTACTCCATGTGCAACATAAAGATGTTGATTCAAAGAACTTAATTCATGGAAGCACTTAGTGCATTTAAGGAGTGCATGAGAATACTTAGTGTGGTTCGGCTTGAAAAAGTGAAGTTTATGAACAAAAGATAAGGATTTTAGACATGCATTGGTGTCACTTCATGGAAAAAGATACCAAAAGTGGGTTGTGCACACTTGGGGGTCAGAGACCGATTCTAGAGGGAGGGAAAGGTTTCTTGGAAGCGGGTGAGAGGAGGCTTCTCAGGGCCCTATGACTTCTTCCGGGAATGGATACAGTAGGGAGGGTCTCTCTGAGTCTCTTAGGAGAAATTGAAGACACTGAATACACGTACAATTGGTGAAGAAGGGGGAGATGTATGAGGAACTTCCAAAAAATAAGCGAATGCATGGCTCAAAGCTTCGTTGTCTATCTGTACCATTACAGTAGGGAGGGGTTATGTTAGAAGAGGGCAATCATCAGAAAAGGAGGAGCAGAAGGATGGCAGAGAGAAGATGCTCACTCTGGAAGAGAGAGGCCACTATTGACAATCGAAAGAGTATTCCTATCGAGAAAGCCATTGATTGCTAATTCGATTTCAACAAACCAAATTTACTTCAATATCATCGGCATCTATTCAATTAGCTGAGCAGATATGGTATCAGTGTAATGGCTCAATAAAGAGAACAAAGTCAAGCTCAAGAAATGTGGCACAAAAGCGACAACAAGCTAAGGTTTGCTGATCATGGGTTGGCATTTCCAACAGTGATCGACAAAACAAGACTGAAGGACAGTTGTGATTTCATGCACATCTCCAGAAAGAGAGAGAAGAAATTCTGAAAGAAGGTTGATGCTCGCCAGGCTGAAGTGTTTTTTTTGTTTGCAGCTTCTTTATGTGAGTCTCTGTCAACTCTTATGCATTAAATTTTAGTATTTTGTTTCCCTTCTCTGACTGTTTCCTTGAACTTATGTACGCCTTTTGAGTGAAAGAGTATATAAAAAACTATAAGATGTTCGCATATGCAGCTTTCACGTGTTATGTAAATGATGGAGATTTTCAGGAAAATACAAAGAAGCTATATTGAACATTCAAATATGGGAGTACAACAGTTAAAATCAATATGGGATATGAAACTTCTATAATAGAGGGACTTGATATTAGTGATATCAAACTTGGCGACTAGTAAATATGTAGTTCTTTGATGGTATGCAATAGGTGCATATACTCTGTTTGTTAAAATAACTAAACCGACAGTGTATATATGGAATGCAATTATCTCAGGACATGCTAGTTGTAACTAAAGTGAATTAGTTTTGACCCTCTGCTCTTAGATGCAAATTTCTGGAGTCCAATCCAATGGAATCATATTTGCTTCTATATTGAAGGCTTGCACTAGTCTTGGCTTTCTGTATTCAGACGAGATTGTGAATGATCAAATGCTTAGACACAAAGTAAAGATTGACCAGACTTCTGGAAATGCATTGGACGTGTATATAAAACTTGGGGAAATGCTTCCTGCACAAAAGGGTTCTATGATCTGTCACGGAAGGATGTTGTATCGCGGACCTCTATACATCTATGTTTGTTTTCTTGAAATTGAACGTAGATGATGTGTGTGTTAAGTTTTGTTGACACGCATGATGACAATGCACAATCACTTGATTCACAAATCTTTTAAGTGAATAAAATCATATAAAAACTTTGTTGCTAAAAATTTACTTCTCAACAAAGGACGGTTCCTCGCTTTGGCTTCATGAATGAAGTTCTTAATGGAGGAGGAAGCCTTTTTGTGAAGAAGTATCAGGGTGTGCCGTGGCAATACTCTCATAGCGGCTGTCATTATAAAGGAGATACCAGTGCATGTGAAAGAAGTGTTAAATGAATATTTTTTTTTTGTTGAGCGTTTCACTTAGAGGGATAAAGCAAATAGCTATATGAAAATTTCACATATTTCTCTAAGATCCTTCAAAGATAAGGCCGCAAAGAACGTTCAAAGATATCTCATCTCCTTATAAGAGGTGTTGTTGAAGAACAATGAAGTGATTCCTATGCACATTCATTGATGTTCTTCGGGAACAATTACATTCACATTGAGGTCTAATGTTCATGAAGAAAAGGTGAAAATACATGAAAATCCAAGCTTAGGGCAAATATATTTCCATTACTCGAGGATTGACTTGTGATTAGAATCTAACCAAGACCAAAAATCCTAGTCACCCCTCTTTTCCACGACTACTGTGTTTTAGAGTCAAGGTCGCTTTCTTGGCACCCTATGTGCACCCCTAAGCGCGCAAGAACCCGATGACAGCGGGTGTGTATGTGTTTGCATGCTTGTGTGCTTCTCCATCACCACTTGTGCACAACACTTGCTCGAGGTCTTCATACCATCCTCACGTCTTCCCGGATTGACATTAAAGGAGGTGCTACTCATCACTGAGCTACACCAAATTTTGGCGCCGTTGCCGGGGATTGAGCTTTGAGGACGAGCATGTGATGGTAAGACGTAGAGTTGTGAGGTTGGAGTCATAGGCAATTTCTTCACCTTTCTCTATTTTCTTTTTTTTTCTTCACCATCATCATCACCATCATCATCCTCACCATCTCCACCTTTGCAAAATTTTCAGTTTTGTGGTCATATCACCTTCCCTATTCCATTCCCCTCATTTCACTTGTGAGAGAGAGCGAGAGAGCAATTATGTGCTTGTTGTTTTTGTATGTTTTTTGCGATTTTTGCAGGAATCAGCATCTCTAGCAGTTGTGCCAGCTGCAGCAGGTAAAAAATTTTGATTGTGCAGGTTGGAAGGCATTGACTTCTGTCAATTGCGACCGACAAAAAAGTTGACCATTTTGCAAACGTGCATAGAAATGATGCTTAGGCCTAGGGGATCCTAAATGTGTGATTACTTTTTTCAAATTCGTCTGTTTTCTCTCAATCACGATTGAAACATCAATCACGAATGACAAATGAGGACAGACAGATCCCGACAGACCAGTCAATCGCGACCGACATGTCGATCGCGATTGACAGGGTCCACGACCGATTGACCATCGGTCGCGGATGGACATGCACATCATGATGGACATAGTCGAGGACTATTTGAACCATGATTGACTGGCTCTATCGATGCCACATGTCAATCGCGACCGACAGGTCCATCACGACGGACCACTCAATTATGACTGACCGAGTCAACGACTCTTTGACCATGATTGACTGAATTCTTGGGCCATGTGTCAATCGCGATTGACCCATCAATCATGATGGAGAGCCACAACAGACCAGTCCATCACGATTGATAGACCAATCGATCATGATTGACAGGCAAATTCAGCATTTTTCAGGGTTACAAAAAATAGCTTATTTTTTGCCAAAATTAGGAAAATTAAGGGTCAATAGAGTATAAAGAAATCTTAGAAAACATGGTGGGCTATTATTGAGTGCCTGTTTCATCTATTTTGACTCCCAAGTGCTTGATTGGCTATAACTTCTTCATATGAACTCCGTTCGCTACAATTTTGGTCCCGTTGGAAAGCTCGTAGGGTTCTAGTATAAGTGTTTTTAACTTGATCATCAGTCAGTATTAGGGAGTGAGAATACTTTTTAGGGAAAAAGGAAAGCAAGGGTCTATATTGTTTAGTGTATGTTGAAGGTTGTTTTAGTCTGTCAATACATTGTGGTCAAGTCCATTTTTAACTGGTAAAATTTCACAGGTCTGTGGTGTGCAAGCAAGGGTTTCAAGCAACTATAGCAAGGTGATCACGGAGCTTGGGTGAGTGCATCCTGGGCTCGAATAGCAATCAAAAGGCAAAGGACTTGAGGTTGGAATTTCTTTTGAAACCCCTCAATCAATTCCTAGCTTAGGCTAAGTGCGAGTAGTGCTAGAAGTAAGTCAAGGTGACAATAGGCATCTATCCAATCAAACACTACTTAATCACTCAAGTTCAAGTACAAAAATAATCTCTTTGTGATTAATAACTTAAAAGGAAAAGAATTTAACGTGGTACGATCAACTTAAAGTGTAGAAATTCACTCAAGTATTCCTGACGACGTGATATCAAACAAGAGCATAAACATGATAATCAAGTAAAAAAGAATCAAGTGACTAATACGAATTGATCTGCAACAAGATTGTACTTGGGGTAAATTGGGGTTATTCAATCAGGCATATGAACCTTAGATCTGGACGGCACCTAGGGAGAGATAGACAAAGCCTTAGGTCTTCAGAGGCTAGTGTCAATCACACTGCTAGGTCTTGGGCCCATCAGTTGAGCAATTATCCGCACTATCCTAGCTCTGAAACTAGCAAATCAGAGATGTCTTATGGTATGGAGAGACCACAAGAAGTTCAGGAGTGGCTTACTTAGAGAAACCCGAAGGCCCTTACAAAACTCAACTTGAATACATCAGAACCAACCGATTAGGTGCTCGCATCTATGAGGACAGTCAGAGAAGATCTTTTGTCGAGATTAAAAACTTGGATCAACCCTTTGGACTAGAACACCCAGTCATCAAATTTGAGAATGGTGCATACCTAGATAAGGAAGGAACAATGTACATAGTCACCAACCAACGGGATAGAACAGATGAATTTGGTAATGTGATTCCAGAGATAGACATGGGTGACATAGAGCAAGGGAACTTAGGAAGAGAGCCCATAACTCCCGGAGGCAAATCCGTCTTGATTAGAATCATCACCTCAGAATGGATCCCCCAAGACAATAAGAGCATAGATCTGCTCTTAAACCGAGAGACTGATGAGACCTTTTGGAGGTATAAGACTGATAAGACTAATGAAGCAGGAATGCTCACAATCTATGAGTTTAAAGACCCTGATAGCCCAAACAAAGTGAGCTATTTAGATAGTACTTCAGAAAGGATCTTTGTGGTCATAGAGCATGCTAGGCATGCCTACACTTGGAAGGGTGAATTTGTTTTTCCCCAACCAAGATTTAATGTCTCTTATGGCCACCAAGGAGCTAGAACATCCCACGTTCATGGAGCTCAAAGGGACAGGAGTAGAGATAGGCCAGAAGTGATCTTTGCTTGGGAAGAGAAAGAACAAGAACGGAGATGGATAGAGTGGAAATCGGGAGACCTAGAGACCCAAGGAACCAAAGAAATGCAAACGATTTTCCTTTGCCAAGGCCTAGAGAACACAGGAGGACCTTGACGTATACAACTAGTTATGTCCATGAAGAATTGCTTCGATGGCACAGGATACCCATACGATCATGTGGCAGAATTAGATTCGGTAGCCTTGCTGAGAGAATATAGAGATGTTTTTGCATGGAGCTATAAATACTTAAAAGGTGTAGACCCTGACATATGCTCACATACAATTCCTATGATCACAGATGCCAAACCCTCTAAGTAGAAGCCATACACATATAATGATAACTATGCTGCCAAGAATAAGGAAGAGATAGATCATTTGGTTGAAATTGGATTCATCTATGAAATTGAGCACACTGAGTGGGTATCCCCCATTGTAGTGGTGCCTAAAAAGAATGGAAAGCTACGTGTATGCATTAACTTGAAGAAAGTTAAAGCAGCCACTATTAGAGATAGTTATCCGCTTCCTATCATTGAACATCTCTTAGAAAGAGTGGCAGGCAAGGAAGTCTACAGCTTCCTTGATGGCTTCCTTGGCTACAATCATGTGGCCATAGCTCTAGAAGATCAGCATAAGATAGCCTTTACCACAGAGTGGGGCATATTTGCTTTTCGGGTAATGCCATTTGGCCTCACCAACGTGCCCGCTACCTTCCAAAGGCTAATGTGCCATGTGTTTAAAGAGTTCTTGAGGAAGAATTTGGAAGTCTATGTTGATGATCTTTGTGCTCATTCCAACATAAGACAAACATATATCCAAGAATTGAGAGCTATCTGTGACAAATGTAGAGAATATCAAGTCTGCTTGAATCCAGAAAAGTGTGTTTTCATGGTTAGGGAAGGCAAGATTCTAGGACACATAGTGTCAATGAATGGAATATCCACGGATGAGGAGAAAGTTAGAGCTATTGCAGAGCTACCTAGGACAAAGGATGTCAAGGAGGTACAAGATTTCATGGGTCATTGTGGTTATTATCACCAATTCATTCATATGTATGCTATACTCCCTTTTGACTAACTTTGAGTGGATGGAAGAATGTGAGAACTCTTTCAATGAGCTTAAGTGGTGATTATGTTCAGCACCAATCTTGACAACACCAGATTGGAACAAGCCATTCCATGTGCATGTGGATGCATCCAACTATGCTATTGGATGTGTGCTAGTGCAACCTATAAGTGAAGGTAACATGGATCTACCAATTGCTTATGCAAGTAGGCAATTGAATGCTATAGAAAGGAATTACACCACTATGGAACGAGAAGGATTAGGCATGATTTATGCAGTTAAAAAGTTTAGGCACCAATTTGCTTGCAGATAAGTTTAAATCTTTACTGATAATCAAGCCCTACTGTACTTGGTTAACAAGCCTTGCAATACAGGTAGATTACTAAGAGGGTTCCTCTTACTAATGGAATATGACTTTGAGGTAGTGGTGAGGAGAGGCAAGACTCACTTGAGAGCAGATCATCTCTCGAGGCTCACATCGGGAGAGGCCCCACAAGGAGTATCCGATGATCTTCCTGATGCTTACTTGTCTAATCTGGAAGTTGTACTGCGGTGGGTCAAGACATTAGTGCCAGTATTGACATATGGGCCTAAACATCCAGTAATGAACACTCAAGATAGGGAGGTAGTAAAAGCCCAAGAGTACCATATCATGGCAAGAAGTATGTACAAGCACACAGATCAAGGGATTTTAGCTTGTTGTGTGGAAGAGGAGGAGTATGCAAAATGGTTGCAATTAGCACATGTAGGTGCATTAGAGCAACACTAATCAAGGCAAATAACTTTATAGACACTAAGGAGACTCGGAGTGCACTGGCCGACTATGGAAGCAGAGATGTCCATAAGTTGTGTAAGGAATGCCCAGTCTGCCATATTAGACCACCTGTGGAGCAAGCTACACTGTACCAAGTGGCTCTAATACCAGATTGGAGTGAACCATTGGTAGCCTTCTTGAGGATAAAAACATTCCCTCAAGATACGACCCTGGCTAGGCAAAGAAGTGTGAACAAGAAGCCCTAGATTACGCACTCATTGGTGATAATCTATACAAGCGTGAAAAAGATGGATATCTGAGATTATGTGTCCATGAGAGTGAATATCTTAAGATCTTGAAAACTGCTCACCAAGGTGTGGCAAGAGGACACTTTGGATGAGACCATGTGATTAAGGCAATCCTATTTGCAGGCTTGTGGTGGCCAACCCTTCACATCGATGCACATACCTATGTGAGGCGGTGTGACATTTGTCAGCGAGCTCAATATCCCATACGTAAAGATGAGATGCCATTGAAACCTATGATGCGTGGATGCTCATTCTCCAAGTGGGGAATAGACTTTGCAGGTCCTATTAACCCCCAGCTAAGGGTTCACATGTTGAATACATCATTATGGTCACAAACTATCTAACCAAGTGGGTAGAAGTGAAAGCCACAACGAAGAATGATGCTCAAATGACAGCTAAGTTTTTGTTTGAGAACGTGTTCACTAGATATGGGTTACCGATAGAGCTAGTAAGTGATAGAGGCACTCACTTCTTGAATGAAGTCATTGAAAATCTTCTTCAAGAGTTCTTTGTGATACACAAGAAGTCTGCCCCCTATCATCCACAAGCTAATGGACAAGCCGAAAGCACCAATACGATTCTATGCAATGTGCTGACAAAATTAGTGATTAATAAATGCTCTGATTGGGACAAACAATTACACCATGTTGTTTGGGCATATAGAGTTGCTTATAAAGCGGTAGTCCAAGGCACACCCTTTCAGATGGTATTTGGCCAAAATGCAATGCTACCCTTGGACTTCTTGATACCTACACTGAGAGTAGCACAAGAACGTGAGTGGACAGGGCATGAACTCTCTTCAAGAATCTTTGATCTCGAACGGCTAGGTGAAACGAGACTGAGAGCTGCCACAGGGATTTATACAGCTAAGAAAAGACAAAAGGCATACTTTGATGCCCATGTGAAGGATAAAGGCTTGAAAGCCAGAGACTTAGTTTTGGTGTATACCCTAAAGCAATATGCAAGAAAGCTAGAGAAGCGTGGCTATGGACCCATGATTATTAACAAAATGCCAACAAGTGGGGCTGTCCAATTAGCCACCTTAGAAGGCGACATCCTACCAAGTTACATTAGTGGATGCCGATTCAAATTATATCAAGAACCCCTCACGGAGGAAATGCTTAGCTGACTTAATATTGCCAAGAAACGCAAAGAAGAAGAAAATTGAATCCAAGAAGAAGTGTAGGCAGAAGCCTTGGAACACATCCGAAGAATGAAATTGAGAAGACAGGGTAGAGATCAGCTTAGTACAGATGCCTATGCAGCTCCAGGATATCATACGGCTATGTGTAAAGTCTCAGGTGTATGTTCCCATAGAATAATTAACCGACGTCCTTTTGTGACCTTAGAAATAGGACAAGGAAATAGTGCAAGAACTGTACGTGATTTGATTGAATGAGGTGCGGCCAATAGTGTAGTTAGATTTTCTTATTGTCAAGAATTAAAATTAAGTGTCAATCCTATAGAAGCATACCTCATAGGATTGGGAGGTGTGGAAAACCCTTGCATGGGCAAGGTGGAGCTTCCC
Source organism: Ceratopteris richardii (assembly GCA_020310875.1). NCBI lineage: Eukaryota > Viridiplantae > Streptophyta > Polypodiopsida > Polypodiales > Pteridaceae > Ceratopteris > Ceratopteris richardii. Next base: position 6,623,381 of record CM035430.1, on the reverse strand, counting down.
CTTCACATTCAATACATTCTAATGACAGTTAAGGTGCTAGTGTGTCAAGACAAGGATCTCACTGAGCCTCTTGTCTTGGATCACGACTGGATCTACGATCATGCAGTCAACCTGAACCTAAGAAGTGGACTTCTTCAAGTCTGGGTAAGTCAAAATCGCATTTCAATTGAATTAGATAAGCAAGCACTTAAGGAATTAGGAAAGGCACCAACTCCTAGTCCTTCCAGGAGTACACATGACGATGATGATGCTATTCTTGTACAAAACTCCGTGATGGAGTGGGATGATGTTCTCAGCAAAGAAGTCAATGATACGATGGAACTCCCTTCTTTTCCAAAACTGAGAGAGATATGGCAACTAAATGAGTACCGAAGGAAGAGGAAGCAGGCGGCATATGCTCAAGGTCAAAGGAGAATACGAACCAAGGTGTCTCAACCATAAAAAAAAATATGGGTACTGCAAGGAGAGCATCCTGTTGCTGATAAACTAGAGTTAACAGCTAGACATCATACTAGTGATCAACGACAGTACACTAATGAGAAGTCTCTCAATGATTCATCTACAAAACTAAGATCTATTTGGGTACCCAAGAGGTCAATGAAGGCGGACCCACAATCAAGACAAATTTGGGTGCCTAAGGCTTGCTTGCGAGCTCAAATAGCCACCCATAAGGTTCACGAGACAAAGCTCCATTCACGCACAATCACACTTGCTTCAATAGGCACTAACAGAATCACTTGTAAATGGGTTCCTAAAAAGCCTCCTTCCCAAGTAGATACCCATGTAAAGCCTCCCATAGACCACAAATGGTCAACTTGTAAAGCCATGCATTACGTTTCATGACAAAAAGCTTGTAATAAACCCCCCAACCCCCGAATTGTAAATTCATCTGCACCTACTAATTGCATCATCCTCACACTGCACAATTCCACTTAGCACATAGAACTCTTCATTCATTAACTACACACACGAGCACCGAGCATTGACTGAACCACTAGCTTTATGAAGGTGCCTCATGTTAATGTTGTAACGGGGACAAATGGTCATATCTTGTCCACTACAATGTTAACATGTGCTTCTATATTCTCATAGAATCAGCAAGCAAGGCAGGAGCATGGCACAAGCAGCAACAACTAGTTCATGTTGGAGTTAGACGTCTGCAGAAGCACGCGAACAACACAAGGAAGAAGAAGAAGCTTGGAGCACAACACACAATAATGAATGTATTACTAGAGAATGTACAAAGATAAGTAGCCCATTAGGGCAATAGGCATATATACAAGACGGGGGAAAAAAACCTCCTAAAGAGGGAAAAAAGTGTCTCGGAAGTCCTAGAGTGTTCACACACATCACTACCTAAATATATCAACAAATCCCCCATAGGAGTGATGCGGTGAACAAGTAGCTGGCACTCATGTATAAGGAAGTGCCAAGCTATGTGGAAATCACTCCACAAAAGGAAGTAAGCCCAAAGCTTTGCGGAAAGCTTCAAAAATCTCCCTAGGCATAGCCTTCGTGAAAAGATCTGCAATGTTCTCCTGCGTGGGCACATATGCCAAGCTGATCTCCCCAATAGAGAACCTCTCCCTGACATAATGATAATGCACCTCAATCTGCTTAGTGCGAGCATGGAACACACGGTTCCTCGCAACTGCCAATGCGCTCTGACTGTTAGTGAAGATGGTGGTGGCAGAAGACTGACCAAAACCCAAATCAACCATAAGGCGTCTGAGCCACACACACTCAACAGTCGCTGTGAAAGCTGCCCTATACTCAGCCTCACAACTGGAAGTGGCCACAGTAGGCTGCTTCTTGCTCAACCAAGATATACATGAGCTACCAAGCATGAAGCAAATGCCATTAGTGGACACACGAGTGTCATAGCAACCAGCCCAATCAGAGTTAGAAAAATCATGCAAATCTGGCGATAGTGATCCCCCCTTGGGATAAAACAACCCAAGTAGCTGAGTACCACTCAAGTAGCAAAAGATACGCTTAATCGCATGCCAATGCTTGGCTCCTGGGCAATGCATAAACTGAATATCTGGCTGAGTAATGCATAAGTAAATCAAGCATCCAACAGCCTGCTGATAGATAGAGAACAACATCAAATGCATCTCCAGCATCATGAAGACTCAATCGTAAGCCTGTCTCCATAGAAGTGGCAATAGGCTTACAGTCTTCAAGGCCAAAACGCTGCAATAATAAATGTGTCAATATATTTGGTTTGACACAAAGCCATTCCACCATCAACGTGCATAAATTGAATGCCCAAATGATGATGCAAATGCACCAAATTAGACATCTCAAATGAGGCATGCAAATTAGCCTTAAAATCAGGAATATGCTTCTCAATAGGACCAGTGAGCAACATGTCATCAACATAGACAATAATGATCAGAAGCACATCATTAGCATGCTTAACATATAAGGTGCTTTCAGTTGGACTGTTCTCAAAACCATGTGCAATCAGATAGGCATGTATCTTCTCATACCAAGCACGGGGTGCTTGCTTTAAACCATAAAATGCCTTCTTTAACCTCCACACCTAGTTTTCATGCCCTTTTTGCACAAATCCATGGGACTGAAAAACATACACTTCTTCATGCAAGTCACCATTCAGAAATGTTTTTTTAATGTCCAACTGATGTACATTCCAACCATGATGGGTTGCAAGTGCACAGATGCTCCGAACAGTAGTCATACGGCATATAGGTGCAAATGTCTCATCAAAATCAATGCCTCTATCCTGTGCATAGCCCTTTGCAACAAGCCTAGCCTTTTGCCTGTGAACTATACCATCAGGTTTACGCTTGAGCTTGTATACCCACTTAGTGCCAATGGCCTTCTTGCCAGGAGGCAAGTCATATAAAGACCAAGTACCATTCTTCATTATTGCATCATATTCAAATTGCATAGCAGCCATCCAATTTTTTGAATTTTGTGCTTCATCAAACGAAACAAGCTCAATCTCATCACATAGACTAGATGCAGCCATAGCATAGAAATCTGATGCAAAAGAAGCACGATGAGAGCCTAATTGAGTATGATATGATAGAGGTGCATCTAATTTGCTATCACACAAGGTTTGCACCAACTATTTTAGCATAGTTTTTGCCTGCTCAATATCAACTCTCTCATCAATAAGTCCATCATGTAAATCTGCATCAGAAATGGAGTGATCTGCATCATCACATGAAACCTGCAAAGGCTGAGAAGTTGCCTCAATAGGACCAGCACTTGACTGTCCACCTGTAAAAAGAGGCAGCAAAGTATCATACATGTCTTTGGAGCTAACAAATGTCTCCTTCGTAAATGAAAGCAATGGCTGAATAACATCCTCCACAAAAACAACATTACAACTAACCAAAATGCATTTAGTCTATGGATTATACAGACGATAGCCTTTAATTGTAGAACTGTACCCAACAAAAATACATTTTACTGCTTTATCATCCAATTTTCTGCGACGTTGTTCAAGCACTAATGCATATGCCAAACAAACAAAAACACGCAGATGAGCAACAAATGGCTTGCAGTCATGCCAAGCCTCATATGGAGTGATAGACTGCAGTGCTTTACTGGGACACCTATTCAGTACATATGCTGCACACATAATAGCCTCAAGCCAGAAACTATGTGGTAAAGCCTGACTCTTGACCATACACCTCGCCATCTCCATGAGTGACCTGTTCTTTTGTTCAGCAACTCTATTCTGTTGAGGTGTATATGGCACTATACACTGGTGTTTTATCCCACGTTCAGCTAGAAATGCATTAAAATCAGAAGACATATATTCCCCCCCTCGATCAGAACGGAGGGTGCCCATTTTACATGCTAACAGATTTTCAGCCAAAACCAAAAACTGTTTGAAGCACATGAACACTTCGGACTTTGCCTTCAATGGATATACCCATGCATGCCTGGAAAAATCATCGATGAAAGTCCCGAAGTAAAGATAATTCCCAAAAGAAGGTGTCTGCATAGGACCACAGACATCACTATGTACAAGCGGCAATTTTTGAGTAGCCCGAACTGAACCATCTTTTGGAAAGGATGAACGTTGCATTTTTCCCAAAATACAGCCTTCACAAACATGTTTTCGAGGTGCCTCAAGTTTGGGCAAAGAGGATACCATTTCACATTTTTGCAGGCGTCGCAAACTAGAAAAATTCAGATGACCAAAGCGTGCATGCCAAAGCCTTGCATCTGACATAGCCTGAGAATCATTTACTGCACATGCCAAATCATTTACTAATCTTTCATAGTCTATGAGCTTATACAGCCCACGACATAAAATGCCAGATGAAATAATCACATCGCCATTTGAGAGATTATGAATTGTACACCTGTCATGAACAAATTTCACAACCAAGCCAATCTTGGCTAATGTAGAAACTGATAACAGGTTCTTCTTGATCCCTGGCACAAATAAAGCATCTGACAAAGTGAAAAAATGACAATCAGGAGTAGTCAAAATGATCTTACCAACTCCCATAACAGGATAAGAGGAGTTGTTGGTGCATGTAACAGTATTCCCTATAGGGACAGGCTCGAGTGAAGAGAAGAAACTGCGCTGCGAGGTAATATGTTTGGTCGCCCCTGTTACCGTTAGTGTCCATGTGAACGGCCAAATGGCCACCAGAAACTTTCTTTGTATATGTTTTTTAATAAAACATATAGTGGCCTGGTTAGTCACAGACTGTAAGTTCGACCGCATTTGTAAGACCTAAGAAGTCTGTCTTCGTGCTTCCTCTGTACTGTGGTTTCTGCGTATTCTACAGCCTCTGTGCGGAGTATTGTGTGCGGTCTCAGGTGCTCGGTTTTCTACTTCGAGCATATCGTCGTGGAGCTCTCGAGAAGGAGAGTGCACTGTGGTGCATCGCCATCGAATCACTTCACTGGTATCAGAGCAGTTCCAGGCAAAAGCTTTGTTCCTTTTGTGCGAGCAAAGCGAGCACCCCCCCCTCCCCCAAGGCATACGACTAAGGCGGCGACCAAGGCATAGACCTTGGCATACCTTGTCATCCGAGTCACCGTTGGTGCCGTTGGTTGCGCACGAGGGAGGACCTTAACGATCAAGGAATATAGCGGTTCTCGGTACTTCCCGAGAGGTCACCCATCCCAGTACTGTTCCCCCTAGAGCTCGCTTAACCGTGGCAATCTCTTGCCACTAAGCTACACTCTTGTGATGTTTGAAGAAGGGGAAAGACTAACGTTGACATTACCTGGAACAAGTTTTGGTCCCTCAAAGCTTCTTTTTTGCTTTCGAAGCCTATTTCTGAAGCAATTTTGGGGTGTTTTTAGAGCCGTTTCGGAGTACTTTTGCACATAGTTCTCTTCGCACAGGTCCAAGAACATCAAGAAGAGTGTTCCCTGTACTTCGCAGACAATAAGTATCAACCTTTGGGGCTGTATTTTCAGCCACATTCATAAAACTACAGGTTTCTCGAGGGGTTTTCAGTTTTGGTGGGAGCAGTCGCTGCAAATTTATGCAGGTTTTTAAAGCCTAAAACATCAGAGTTGACAGACACTTGCAGGTGTTATTGGCTAGTTTTTGGGCTTTGTATTCAGCCTTTTAGTGTCATTTTACTGCATATATTGAGCACATACACACCATGTACGCTTCTGTGGATACCGCTTATGTACGTCCATGTGGCATTGATATAGCGGTTACGTTCTTTGCATAAAGCCTTTTACGTTTGATAAAGAGGGTCGTGGTGAGGTTTTCTTAACTGGGAGACACCCGGATATCGGGGTCTGTTCGGTGATGCAGGTGGAAGACTTACGCAGCCTCGCCATAGGAGATGTATGATAGTTGTTCATAGGTGCTCGATAAGCCTAGTTGGCTTCTATTGGGTAACCGATTATATGCAATGGAGTCAGTGATTCACTATGCAGGTAGACATATCAGTACTTGCAGTTTTATGATACTTTGACACTGGTCATATGCTAATTTTGCAGAGGATACTCTGGCAGAATTTTTCCAGATTTCTGGTTTAGTCAACTATACAATGGTCGATTTACTCCTTGATACACTTATTTGTTGGTGTTTGGACTCTTCTAGCTCCATTATCATTCTATTCAGTTCTCTACGATCATGGCATCAAAGGTCTCAAGCACATCCGGTGGATCAGGGTCTAGTGCTAGTGTTCCGAGGAGGAGTTATAACTTGCAGGGCAAAGACCATTTTGAGATCCGAAAATTTGATGGCACAAACTTTGCTCTATGCAAGAATCAGATTAAAGATGTGCTGATTCAAAGGAGGCAATGGAAGCGAGTAAATGGGATTTCAAAGAAGCTTGCTGACATGGATGAAGATGATTGGGATGAGTTAGATGAAATGGCCAGGTCTACCATTCGCTTGCACCTGGCAGATAATGTTTACTTTATAGTATTAGACTGTGAAAGAGCAGAGGAGCTTTGGAAGAAGTTATGCAATACATATGAAAAAGAGACGGCATCAAATAAAGTGTATCTGATGAGAAAATTATATGATCTTCGTATGAAGGACACACATAGTGTTGCTGCTCATCTAAATGAGTTTGATGCTATATTCTCCCAGTTACAGGCTCAGAAAATGGATATGGATAATGAAATGAAAGCAGTATTGTTGTTATGCACCCTGCCATCTGTTGATGTATGAAACACCACAAGAAATGAATTAATGTGACACTAGAGCACTTCTATGGTCACCATTAACTCATTGCCACTCCAAACTTTGAAAAATGATAGCCTAAAGTGAGAACTTTGCTTCTACAGAAATTCCTAGTCACTAAAATGACATACCTTCAGTATTTTCCTAATTTCTCTTGGCTCAAGTATTATTTCTCCATGAAACTTTATAAGCTGAAACTAGAATATTAGAGCTTTCGAACAAGCTATCATACGCACAAAACGGATCTCTAGAACTCAAGTTATGGCCCTCACAAGATGACCCTGTATGACCTTCCAAAACTGGAAATCTTGCCTTCTTTAGTAAATTTCGGTGTCCAAAAATAAAAATTCGATGCCTAGCATCGAATTTCAGTCAAGGTCGATGTCGGGCATCGACTTTGAGCTTTTTTAGCCTCTTTTTCTGCACCAGAAATAGCCTCTTTTACACACACATGAATAAAACCACTTTATGTGGGAAGTCGATGCTGGGCATCGACTTCATGACGAAACTCGATGCCAGGCATCGAGTTGCTCCACAAACCTCATGATTTTAAGAAGCTTCATTAGTAGATAAAAGTCAGATATGAAGATAAGGACTTATCAGCTAGGATTCGATGCCAGGCATCGACTTCTCGCATAAAACTCAACCTTTCAACATACATTCGATGCCAGGCATCGACTTGCTTGGAAAACTTCAACCTTTCAAATCATTACACAGAAGACAAACACTGGAGATGATGGAGAGAGACTCATACACAGAACTTTACTCAGTTCTTTCTCATAGCTATGAAAACTCAGAAGTTTTACAGATGCTTTCTCACTCAGAGAAGCCCGACTATACTCCGTCGTATAAAATGAACTCCTTCTCTCTTTCTATCACTCTCTTCCACTTCTTCTCTCTCTGCGTCAGTTGATACAAACTAACTTATATAGATTTTCATATTTTCGTGATTTTAAAAAACTTCTAGAACTAAAGTGAACTAACTTTACAAATATGATACACTTGTGAATTTGTCCCTTCACACAGGCATGGGGTTTTCTTCCTAAGATTTGACCTTCAAATATATGTCCAATTAGTGATTGTTTCTCCAACAGCTCCCCCTCAATCACTAATTGACATTCCCTGTTTCTTCATATCATATTCTTTTCTTTTACTCCTGCAATGCTTTTGAATCTGCTGGTCTTCACACCATCCAAGCTCTTTGTCATTATGTCTTGATCTTTAGTAGAAATGTACTCCACTTCAATCTCCTTCTCCATTACCTTTTCTCTGAGAAAATGATACTGTATCTCTATGATACTGGATTTGCTGCAAGATAAAGTGAACTCATATTATCTCCATGTATTGTAGGTGTACCTTGATCAATGCCTAAGCTCTTGAACAATGTCTGCATCCATATGACTTCCTTAGCTGCTTCCACAAGTCCTTTGTACTCTGCTTCAGTTGATGATAATGCTACTGTATGTTGTTTCTTTGAACACCAACTTACAAGCTTATCACCAATATATATCATGTAGCCATGAGTTGATCTTCTGTCATCCTGGTTACCTGCCCAGTCTGAGTCACTATAGGCTCTCAACTTCAAATCTGATGTAAAAGGATAATATAATCCTTCCTTTATAGTTCCTTTGATATATCTGAGAACTTTTTGACCTGCAATCCAATGTGGGTCCTTTGGACAATGCATGAATTATGACAAAACTCCTACTGCATAACTAAGATCAGGTCTTGTTAGTGTAGCATAAATCAAACTACCCACAAGAGATTGATACTTCCTCATATCTTTGTATTCTGCACCATCATATTTACTGAGCTTGTGATTAATCTCAAGTGGAGTTGAAGCTTCTCTGCAATTTTCCATATCAAACTTCTTCAACAAGTTCAGAAGATACCTTTCTTGTGACACATATATGCCATGATCTGTATAAGTGACTTCCATTCCAAGAAAGTATGATAACTTTCCTAGGTCACTGATCTTGAACTCTTTCTCAAGTAATCTCTTTACCTCCTTGATTCCTTCATCTGAAGTACCTGTGATTATAATGTCATCTACATAAATACAAATGTAGATTGTACCTTCCTCTGTTCTTTTGATGAGTAGACTTGGATCTGCTTTTGAAGTTTGATATCCAAGATCATTGAGATACTTCACCAGTCTATAGTTCTAAGCTCTTGGAGCTTGCTTCAATCCATACAATGCTCTTCTCAACCTGCAAACAAAATTTGGATACCTGGAATCTATAAATCCTTGAGGTTGTTCCATGTATACCTCATCTGATATGTATCCATTCAAGAATGCATTCTTTATATCCAATTGACTTAGAGTCCATCCTTTTGAAGCTGCAATAGCAATGATTGTCCTTATAGTTGACATCTTAGCTATGGGACTGAATGTCTCATCATAATCTATGCCATAGGTCTGGGCATAGCCTTTCACCACCAATCTAGCTTTGTATCTGGCTATACTTCCATCTGCAAGCTTCTTCACTTTATAAACCCATTTATTTCCAATAACTTTCTTACCATTTGGTTTAGGAACAAGTTCCCATGTCTTGTTCTCCTCCAGTGCATTGAATTCTTCCTTCATTGCTTCTTCCCATTGCTTCTTACCTTTAGCTTCATCATAGTTCTGAGGTTCTTCATCATCTTTGACCATGTAAGCATAATTCTTCTGAGTTATGTAAGAAGTATCATAAGAATACCTTTCTGGTTGTTTTCTTGTCCTGCTTGATATAAGTGTCTGGATACACCTCTTCATCAAATATAGGAGCTTCTTCATTCCTTCTTGTTAATCCACTTCTCAATGTACTTTCTTGCATATACCTTTCATCTTCATTTACTTGCACAATTGATTTTCCTTTCTCACATATTCTTACCTCTTCTTCAAATTCTTTAGCTGTTTGACTTTGATCTGCATACCAACTTTTCTGTTCATCAAATGTAACATCTCTAGAAACAAGAAATTGTTTGGTTAGAGGATTCCACAATCTGTAACCGATCTGCTTTTCATCATAACCAATGAACACATATTTTTCTGCCTTTGGTTCAAGTTTATGCCTAAGTTGTGATGGCACATAAGCATATGCAATTGATCCAAACACTCTACAATGATCTAGTGTTGGTTTCTTACCCCACCAAGCTTCATATGGAGTCATTCCATTCAGAGCTACACATGGTAATCTATTCACAAGATATGTGGCTGTATTTACAGCCTCAGCCCAAAGATAATTTGGACAGTTCTTCTCCTTTAGCATAGCTCTAGCAAACTCAACCAAAGTCCTGTTCCTTCTTTCTGCTACACCATTTTGTTGTGGTGTATACTTGCAAGTTATTTCTCTCTTAATACCTGCATTCCAAAGATAATCATTGAAATCTTGGGAGAAGTATTCTCCCCCTCCATCAGACCTCAGTCTTTTAAGCTTTTGACCTGTGACTCTCTCTGCATATGCATGAAAATACTTGAAAGCTCCAAACACTTCTGATCTTTCCTTCAAAACATATAATGTTATCCATCTTGTAGCATCATCAATGAAAAGAACATAATACCTTGAGCCACTGATAGATCCTTCTTTTGTTGGTCCCCATACATCTGTATGAATGTGCTCTAGTACTCCATCATGTTTGAATCCTTTCTTTTGAAATGGTAACCTATGTGTTTTTCCCATTTGACATGCTTCGCATTTATAAACCATATGTTGACTCTGCACATTTGGTAATCCTAGTACAGACTGATTATCAACCATAGCTTTAATTCCTCTTTCATTGAAATGACCTAATCTCTTATGCCAGAGATCAAGTTCTGTAATCACTCCTTCACCATGTGTGAGCAAAGCTTGACCAATGTTCCCTTGTACTCTTAAAGTAAAGAGTCTACCTTCTTTCTTACCAGAGACAATATGATTATATCCATTCTCTGGATCTTCAACAAATACTCCTTCATTTGTAAACCTGACTTGAAAACCTTTTTCAACTATCTGTCCCACACTAATCAAGTTTTTAGGTATTGTAGGAACATACAAAACATTGGTTAGCAAATCTGCTCACTCTTGCATTTCACTTTTCCAATTGAATGTACACTATGTCTTGTATTATCACATGTTTGAACTGTATGACTAGAAATGCGTTTTTCCAATTCTGACATCAATTCTATGTTTCCTGACAAATGATTAGAACATTCAGAGTCAATGTAAAATACCTTTAGATCTTCTTTATCTGATGTGCTGATTGAATTCATCATCAATGATGTATGACTTTCATTCTGTGTGTCATTTGCATAATTGTAGTAGGTGGTGTTGTAGGATTGATTCCGTCCCCAACTTCTTCCTCCACCTCTACCATAGCCTCCTCTTTGACTTTGTCTACCTCTTTGAAAATTACTTTGATATCTTCCACCTCGACCTCTGCTATTGTTGTTTTGATTCTGGTTTGATCCTTGTTGGTTGTGCCAACAGTCATGAGCCAAATGATTACTCAATCCACAGATCCAACAAGCCTTCTTGTTGTTATTTTGATTACCTCTTCCTCTTCCAAAGCCTCTTGCTCTTCCTCTACCAGTGCCTTTACTTCTTGCATAATAAACCTGAGAACTCGACTCCTCTTCATCCTTTGCTTTACCTTTATCTCCTTTCTTCTTATTCTTCATGTACATTGCAAAACTTTGTCCTTTATCTCCATCTCCCTCATATGTGAGCATCAAACCAAGCAACTGGTTCAAATCTGGAACATAATGATTTAATGAAAGTTCTGTTGATAAGACAAAAGGTTTCCAGCTTTCATCCCCTCTCAAACCTGCAAGTAGCTGAGCAATCAATCTGTGATCTTCAACATCTTCATCTATGGATCCAAGACTATTTGCAAGATCCTTCATCTTAGTGACATAATCACTAATACTTTGACTTGGCTTCTTCTTGAATGTTGTAAACTCTGACCATAGACTTGCTTTCCGTGCTTTAGTAGTGCTTTGGAAATGATACTCCAATGCATTCCATATATCTTCAGATGATTCCAATCCTCTGATGTGTGGTAGCAAATGATCAGAGATTGTCTTGTAAATGTATGCCTTTGCACTTGCATCCTTCTTCTGCCAATGCTTTAAAGCATCAAGTTCCTCTTTCTTTGGTCAGATTTCATCTTCAAATACTGGCTTCTCTTCTTCACCTGTAACATATATCATGAGATCCTTACTCATAAGTAAGGCTTCCATTCTCATTACCCATGCGGGGTAATTATCTCTGTCCAGTTTGTCAATGGAGATATGATTTGCCATACTCCTTTCCTTCTGCTGCAACCTGTGAGCTTAAAGGATAAAGAATAATACCTTTTGGAGTTCTTTGTGTATGAAGATACTTTTGAAGTAACCTTTTGATGCCTTGTGTCTTCAAATGCTTCACCTTTGAAACTTTAATGGAAAACTTTCCAAAACTTCTCATACCTTTGTCGTCTTCTGCTCTCAAGAATCTTTCTGCTCTGATACCACTAGTTGATGTATGAAACACCACAAGAAATGAATTAATGTGACACTAGAACACCTCTATGGTCACCATTAACTCATTGCCACTCCAAACGTTGAAAAATGATAGCCTAAAATGAGAACTTTGCTTCTACAGAAATTCCTAGTCACCGAAATGACATACCTTCAGTATTTTGCTAATTTCTCTTTGCTCAAGTATTATTTCTCCATGAAACTTTATAGTCCGAAAGTAGATGATTAGAGCTTTCCAACAAGCTATCATACGCATGAAACGGATCTCTAGAACTCAAGTTATGGCCCTCACAAGATGACCCTGTATGACCTTCCAAAACTGGAAATCTTGCCTTCTTTAGTAAATTTCGGTGTCCAAAAATAAAAATTCGATGCCTAGCATCGAATTTCAGTCAAGATCGATGCCGGGCATCGACTTTGAGCTTTTTAAGCCTCTTTTTCTGCACCAGAAATAGCCTCTTTTACACACACATGAATAAGACCACTTTATGTGGGAAGTCGATGCCGAGCATCGACTTTATGCTGAAACTCGATGCCAGGCATCGAGTTGCTCCACAAAACTCATGATTTTAAGAAGCTTCATCAGTAGATAAAAGTCAGATATGAAGATAAGGACTTATCAGCTAGGATTCGATGCCAGGCATCGACTTCTCGCATAAAACTCAACCTTTCAACATACATTCGATGCCAGGCATCGACTTGCTTGGAAAACTTCAACCTTTCAAATCATTACATAGAAGACAAACACTGGAGATGATGGAGAGAGACTCATACACAGAACTTTAGTCAGTTCTTTCTCATAGCTATGAAAACTCAGAAGTTTTACAGATGCTTTCTCACTCAGAGAAGCCCGACTATACTCCGTCATATAAAATGAACTCCTTCTCTCTTTCTATCACTCTCTTCCACTTCTTCTCTCTCCGCGTCAGTTGATACAAACTAACTTATATAGATTTTCGTATTCTCGTGATTTTAAAAAACTTCTAGAACTAAAGTGAACTAACTTTACAAATATGATACACTTGTGAATTTGTCCCTTCACATAGGCATGGGGTTTTCTTCCTAAGATTTGACCTTCAAATATATGTCCAATTAGTGATTGTTTCTCCAACACCATCATCATGGGATACGTTTTGCACAGCTATTAGCAACAGTGCACCTGGTGGTAAACTCGTCTATGATGACATATGTGGAACACTCTTGAGTGAGGAGATTCGTAGAAAATCTATGGTTGGCACTCAGAGTGGAGATGCATATAATGTTCGTGATTCTTACCAAGGAAAGAATCAACAACGTGGCGGAGCAAGAACAAGGAGAATAATGGTCAACGGAATAAGAGTAGAAGTAAATCAAGGAAGAGGGATATCGAATGCCATTATTGTCATAAGAAAGGACACATGAAGAAAGACTGTTATGCATTAAAGAATGCTAAAGGTAAAGGACAGAATGTTGATGGGCATGTTAAACAGTTACCTGTACCATCTACTTCCACTATGAAGATTGAAGAAATTAATGCTATTTCTGATGATGCTGATGTGTTGACACTTGATAGTACTGTGCCATCCGAGGCACTTATGGCTGATTCTCTTTCCCACACTTGGCTGCTAGATGCTGGTGCTTCTTTCCATGTGACACCACATAGAGAATGGTTCTCTAATTATGAAGCAAAGTCTCTTGGTACCGTGAGACTTGGTGGCTCTTACCAGTGTGATGTTGTGGGGATTGGAGATGTGATTGTGCAGTTCATTGATGGTTCAAAATTTACTATGCATAATGTACACCATGTACCTCATTTATCACGCAATTTGATGTCAGTTGGTCAACTTGATGACCTTGGTTACAAGGTGGTCTTCTATGCTCAGTCCTTTCGTATATCAAAGGGCAATATGGTTATTGCAAAAGGAAGCAAAGTTGGCTCACTTTATCCTTTATTTGTATCACAGAAAGAACACTTGTTAGCTGTTACTGAACAGCCTATGGCTTGTATTTGGCATGGTCCTTTGGGCCATATATCTCGTAGTGGAATGGAAAATCTTTCTCGTTATGGCTACTTACCTATGTTATCTTTCTCTAATTTTTCATTTTGTGAGCATTGTCAATATGGAAAGCAACCCAAAAATGTGCATAGAACGCACATTGACTCTTCAATTCAGCCTTTAGATCTCGTTCATACAGATGTGTGTGGTCCTATGCCCACTAGGTCCTTAGGTGGTTCTCTTTACTTTGTCACTTTCATAGATGATGCTACTAGAAAAGTCTGGGTATATCCTATCAAATCAAAGGATGATGTATTCCCTACTTTCAGAAAATGGCTTGCTTTAGTTGAGACTGAAAAAGGAACTAAGCTTAAGGCTTTACGTTCAGATAATGGGGATGAGTATACCTCACATGAATTCAGCCTTTTCTGTCAGTCTAGAGGGATTCGTAGAGAGTTTACAGCTCCTTATACCCGATTACAGAATGGTGTAGGTGAGAGGATGAATAGAACTATTCAAGATAGAGAATTCTCTATGTTGCATCATGCAAACCTCTCACAAGGTTTTTGGGTAGAAGCAGTATTGACTGCAGTTCATGTGATTAACCTTTCACCTAGTACTGCCAAAGGTCTAAAAGTGGCACAAGAGTTATGGACAGGGAAACCACCATATTATGATCATCTTCGAGTTTTTGGGTGTGAAGCATATGTTCATATACCCAAGAATCTTAGACAAAAGTTGGACCATAAGTCAAAGAAATGCATTTTTCTTGGATATGGTCGAGAAGGACAATTTGGATATCGCTTATGGGATCCTGAAACACGGTCAGTGATCAGAAGTAGTGATTGCATTTTTAATGAGTCTAAGATGCATAAACAGCCCATTGAGGAGGTTGAAGTGAGAAGAGTGGTGTTTGAGGATACTAGTCCTCCGGTTAACATGCATAAAAATGCTACACATAGGGATGTTCATTTGAGAGAATGTCCATTCAGATCAGTCTGCACATGTTCCTGTTCAGCAACCATTGAGACGTTCTGCACGTGTCTCATATCCACTTGATAGATATGTTCCAGGTTTAGATTTTGTTATGCTAATAGATGTCGGTGAGCCTTCTTGCTACAAAGAGGCTATGCAGATAGAGGATCATGTCAAGTGGGAGCATGCCATGAAGAGTGAGAATTCTATTCACAAGAATTGTACTTGGGACTTAGTACCTTTGCCAAAGGGCAGGAAAGCTTTACCATGTAAATGGATATATAAGCTGAAATTCACATCAGATAGTGCTTCTCCAAAATATAAAGCACGACTTGTTGAAAAGGGTTTTAAGCAACAACATGGTGTTGATTTTGAGGAAATCTTCTCTCCAGTGGTCAAGATGACTACTTTGCGCATGTTGCTTGGATTCGTTGCAATGGAGGACTTAGAGCTAGTCCAAATGGATGTGAAAACAGCTTTCTTGCATGGAGATCTTACAGATGAGATCTATATGGAACAACCAGAGGGTTATGTAGTTCCTGGGAAGGAAAGTCTAGTTTGTAAGCTCAAGAAGAGCTTGTATGGACTTAAACAGTCTCCTAGACAATGGTACCAAAAGTTTGATGCGTTTATGAAGTCCCAAGGCTATTCTCGGAGCAATGAGGATCATTGTCTCTACACAAAGAGATGTTCTGATGGCAGCTTGATATGCTTGATACTTTACGTGGATGATATGTTGATTGCTGGGAAGTCCTCTTATGATTTGTCACTTCTCAAAAAGAAGTTGAGTCAGACATTTGATATGAAGGATTTGAGGGATGCCAAACATATTCTTGGCATGCGCATTACTCGTGATAGGAGTAAAAGATGCATATACTTGTCTCAAAGTGAGTACATATCCAAAGTACTTCACCAATTCAATATGCAGGGTGGAAAGGCATTGAGTACACCTTTACCCACATATGTGAAATTGAGCAAGGATGACTACCCCAAATCAAATGAGGAAAAGGAATTCATGACCAAAATTCCCTATCAGTCTGTTGTTGGTAGTCTCATGTATGCTATGGTAGCTACGAGACCAGACATTGCATTTGCAGTGGGAGTTGTGAGCAGATATATGTCTAATCCTGGCAAGAAACATTGGGAAGCGGTCAAAATGATTTTGAGATATCTGAGTGGCACTAAGGACAAGTGTCTATGCTTAGGTAGAGGGAAAGCATCCATTATTGGTTACACAGATTCTGACTATGCTGGTTGTGTAGACAATCGTAAGTCTACATCAGGGTACATTTTTCATTTTGCTGGAGGTGCTATCTCTTGGAGATCTCGTCTTCAAGAATGTACAACTGTTTCCACCACAGAAGCAGAGTATGTTGCAGCAAGTGAGGCATGTAAGGAAGCATTGTGGCTTTCTCGTCTTGCTTGTGATATGGGTTTATCTTAGCATGTACCTCACTTGCTCAATGATAGTCAGAGTGCCATTGCTTTGGCTAAGAATCGGGTCTATCATGCAAAGACCAAGCACATTGAGGTGAGGTGTCCCTTCATTAGAGATTGCTTAGCCACTGAGAGCATTATTCTTGAGAAGATTCACACTCGAGATAATGCTGCAGATGCTTTGACTAAAGCTCTACCACAGGATAGCTTTCGACACTGTTGTCACTTGATGGGGGTTACTTGATTCTTGATCTTACACAGTCACTTGTATACTGTGTAACATGCCCATCAGGTGGGAGGTATAGTTTGTATACTTACACTCAGGTATTCTTTATCATTCTTTATTTTTCTTCCCATAGTTACTCTAGCCATATTGGCCTTTAGTGGGAGATTGTTACCGTTAGTGTCCATGTGAAAGGCCAAATGGCCACCACACACTTTCTTTGTATATGTTCTTTAATAAAACATATACTGGCCTGGTCAGTCACAGACTGTAAGTTCGACCGCATTTGTAAGACCTAAGAAGTCTGTCTTCGTGCTTCCTATGTACTGTGGTTTCTGCGTATTCTACAGCCTCTGTGCGGAGTACTGTGTGCGGTCTCAGGTGCTCGGTTTTCTACTTCGAGCATATCGTCGTGGAGCTCTCGAGAAGGAGAGCGCACTGTGGTGCATCGCCATCAAATCACTTCAGCCCCACTGTCAAAATACCAAACATCTGAGTCTACTGCAGACATGCACTGCTCATGAGAAGATGGGTCAAAACTGCAGACAATAGGAAACACCCATTCTTCTTCTTGCACAAGATTAGCAGACTCTGTTTTTGGTGTAGAGGCCTCTGCAACAACCATTTCAGCCTCTTTCTTCTTTGCCTCTTTAGCGGCTAGTTTTGGATAGTTCTTTATGATATGATCATTCCCTTTATAGTACTTACAAAACAATTTCTGCTTTTCTAATTTCTTCTCATCTTTATCTTCCTTCTTCGAATATGCAGAATTATCAGATTTTTGTGTACTAATTGAAGAGCTCCATTTTACTTTGCCCTTCTAACTAGCTAGGAAAGGTTGATCTGCAACTCGCATAATGGACCTATTCTGCCTGGACTGATCTTCCTGCAACAGAACAGAGAGTAACTCCTCAAATGATAAGGCATTCGGATTGCCTTTCATCATCAACCGAAGAGTAGAAGCAAAACTCTGATATGAATCAGGAAGACCATTCAAAACGGTCTGCACAAGTGATCTATCTAGTTTAATCTCATCAGCAAAACACAATTGTTCCTTCAAGTCGTTGATCTTTGTTAGGAAACTATCCATAGAATCACCTTCATTCATGTGCTCACTCTCCAATTGTTTTCGGAGGTAAGCAACATGAGCCTCATTCCTAGCTTGGTACAATGTGGTAAGTGTATACCAAGCATCCTTATCTATTCTGCAAGAGCGAATGTGAGGAATAATGGCACGTTTGACAGACAAAGCTATCAATGCATGTGTCTAGGCATCTCTGCCTTGCCAACAAATCTGCTCTACAGTAGGTGCAGTAGAAACTGCAGCACGAATAGGAATATGCAGAATATCATCATTTTTGACACCTTTTGCATCAGCTTCAGTACCTATAGTTAGGACGTTTTTTGACACCCTGCACCATGTTCCACAGTCCTTTTGCAACCAACACATGTCGTATCATATAGGCCCATAACGGGTAGTTGGTACCATCCAACTTATCCTCAACAACCAACATACGGAATACATCACTGCTTTCAGCCATGGCCGGTGACTAAAATACCTTGATGCAGAAAATTGACTGTATCTCAAAAAGTTGAACATATTGCCTAGGTGAATTCCGGTAGACCTGTAGCACACTTTGAGATGCTTATACTGGCGAATAGAAACTGGTATATACCTTTGACACAAAAAGATGAAATAGCCTACACAAGCACTGCGATAGTGCATTCAGAGGCCGAAACGAGCTCAGATCTCGGAAACACGCTGAGTATGCTCACCAAAATTCGTGTGATTTTGAGACTGCAAATGGAGGAGTGTCGACGGTGCCCTAGATGAGGCGAGGACATGCTCTGATACCAATTGTTGGAGTTAGACATCTGCGGTAGCACGCGATTGGAGCACAACACACAATACTAAATGTATTACTAGAGAATGTATGAAGATAAGTAGCCCATCAGGGCAATAGGCATATATACAAGTCGGGGGAAAAAAACCTCCAAAAAAAGTGCCCCGAAAGTCCTAGAGTGTTCACACACATCACTACCTAAATATATCAACAGTTCACAGGCAGGGTCGAGCTCTCCAATAGTCGACATTGAGACCATCCTCCTCGAGGAACAACTGAGAGAGAGGCCCCAGGAACTCAAAGGGGTTCACATAATTCCAATTCAGGACCCTCCACAGGGGCACACCTCACAGTTTGGCAAGCATGCCCATTGGTTTAGTGACATAGTAGGACCACTGGGAGAGGGTACCTACTTGTGGGAAGCTGAAATAGAATTCAATGGCAAGTGGGGAAGATACCACTTCTTTGCTCATGAGTTTGAAAAGTACCAAAACGTATAAGTTATGAGATCAGTATGGACTAGAGCCGGCTTGGATAGCTATTTTAGAGCAATGCTGCCCAAACCCGATTTTCTTTGGTGCTCCTACCTAATGAGCACTCTCACCCCTAGCAAAGCCAAATGAAGAGATAGTACCTTTGTGCTTCCCGCATTAACACAAGGCCATGAACTAAAAAGGTTTAAGCTGATCATCAACTTAGTACGGGAGGCCCTGGACATGAAGCGCATACACATTCCACTTGAAAAGGAAACCTTGATTCTTGGATGAATGAAGTAGAAGGACCTTGTTGAAGCTCAAGATCAAGGACAAAGAATGGAAGTGCATCAAGGAAGTGGACACACAAGAAGAAGGAGCAAGTAGGGAGCTCCAAGAAGCACCTGTCAAATTTTCAGAAGAAATCCCTACAAAAATAGTGATTTTTATCACTAAAAACCATTGTAAATACCATTTTCCATTTTTGTAACTCCATTTTGTTCAAGCCGAGGAGTCCTCGAGCTTGAGGAGTATTAGAACTACCATCCTACCAATTTTCATAATTTTTAGACTCCGTTTGAGCCCCCAAATAAGCCCTGGAACCTATTTTTTAACTAGGCCGGACACTAGGTCTGGATAGGGCCAAAACCACTCAAAAACTATAAAAAGGGATGGAGAGCTCATTTTTGGGGTTAGCTTGTTGTAGATTTCAGCTTTGTAAGAGAGCTCTTTGTTAATTGAAGCTTTCCATTGTTCCACTCTTTGCTCTTACCTTGTGCGCGTGTGTGTGTATGTGTGTGCATGCTTGTGTGCTTTCACTCACGCACTTGTGCACTTCACTTGCTCTTGGTCTTCATACCGGTCCTCACGTCTCCACGGATTGACATTTATGAGGTGTATCTCCTCACGTTGGTACTCACCATTGTGCTAGAGTGACACCAAATTTGGCGCCGTTGCCGGGGAGAGAGCTTGGAGGACGAGCGTGTGACGGTAAGACGTAGAGTAGCGACGTTGGAAGGTAAAAAAATCATCATTTTAGTTCAGTTTTGAATTTTCCTTCTTCTTCATCTTCATCATCATCTCCATCTCCACCCGCCTTCATCTTCTCAGTTTTTTCCATTTTTTTTAGAGTACATTCACCTTGTTTTTACTTGTGGTTGTGAGCAAGAAGCTTAGAGAGGGTGCAGAATAGGGGCGCTGAAGAAGTAGCACCAAAATAGCTAAAAATCTGAGTGAACAGCTCCGGACAAGACGAAACCTGCGCCAAGTATCGTGAGAGCTGCGCTAGAGATCGTGAGTGAGCAATCGGGCAACCTGGGGTTACACAGAGCAAGGGGAAGTGACAAAGAAGTTAGAGAGGTTCTCAAGGTGAGCAAACACCCATTTAATCTATAATTTCTCAGTAAATTAAGTTTGGAAAGGGAAACGATCTGCGTCAGGTATCGTTTGGTACTGACAGAGGTGAAAAGGAGTGATTTGGGGTGATACAGAGAGTGAGGAGAGGAGAGAGGAAAGAGTAGAGCATGTGTACAACCAAAACTTAGAAAAAATCCTTCCCAAAATTTGTCTAAGGGTCAAGTATCGTTTTGCTCCCGCGGTCGAGTATCGCGATACTTAGCAAGTATCGTTTTACTCCTGTGGTCGAGTATCGCGATATTTCCCTCCTTTTGGTATCGTTTCGATCAGAGATCAGTATCGTTTGGTCCAGAGATCGTTTTGATCAAAGATCGCGATATTCACCAGCGATCGTGTATCGTTTGGTTCATAGATCGTGTATCGTGTTGGCCAAAGATCGTAGATCGTGTATCGTCTGGATCAAAGATAGTGTATCGTTTGGCTTAAGTATCGTGTATCGCTTCTCAGAGATCACGATACTTACCAAAGATCGCGTATCGTTTTGTTCAGGTATCGTCGATCGTTTTGAGCCAAGTATCGAGTATCGTTGGTGCCAAAGATCGTTTCAATCAAAGATCGCGATATTCACCAGCGATCGTGTATCGTTTGGTTCATAGGTCGTGTATCGTTTGCAAGAGAGATCGGTATCGTTTCGGTCAAAGATCGGTATCGTTTATCAGAGATCGCGATATTTATCAGAGATTGGGTATCGCCTAAGTCAGAGATCGTGTATCGTTTTTCTTCCAAATATCAAGTATCGTCTTGAGTTAAGTATCGTTTTGCCCGAGTATCGTGATAGTCAAGTATCGTGTATCGTTATACAGCGATCGCGATACCTATCAAAGATCGTGTATCGTGGAGTTTGCTCGCGAAACCTGCTGAAGATCGAGTATCACCTACTTCAAGTATCGCGATACATACCAAGTATCGTGTATCGAGTTCCTCAAGTATCAAGTATCGTGTCCTCCACATATCGTGTATCGCCTACTTTGGAGCATTTCCTGAGAGACCCTGTTTCCCTGTTTCAACCCCCAAAACCCTGAACTGGCATAACTTTCTCATACGAAATCCGTTTGCTATGATTTTGGTTTTGTTGGAAAGCTCGTGGGGAGTACAACAAAAACATCGACTGGTTAGGGTAAAAATAATACCAGGATTATTCGATAGGGTATTTTGAAGTTGACCCTCAAGAAAACTGGAAAACCAAGGTATTCCAAAGGATTTTGAGCAACATAAGAGAACTTTGGGACTAGAAGCCAAGGCTTATGAACCTGAGATCTGGCAGACACTTAGGCAAGGATAGACAAAGCATTAGGTCATCTAAGGCTAGTGTCAACCATACAGCTAAGTCTTGGGCTCAACAGCTTAGTGGTTATCCTTACACACGAAGTTCAGAAACCAATGACTCAGAAATGTCTTTTAGCATGGAAAGACCCACACGTAGCTCAGGCACTGCTTATTTACAGACACCAGAAGGTCCCTATAAGACCCAATTGGAGTATATCAGGACCAACCAATTAGGTGCTCGCATCTATGAGGATGGTCTAAGACGATCAGTGGTTCAACTCAAGAATCCTGACCAACCCTTTGGACTTGAACACCCAGTGGTCAAGTTTGAAGAGGGTGCTTACATTGATAAGGAAGGAACAATGTATGTGGTTACCAA
Source organism: Ceratopteris richardii (assembly GCA_020310875.1). Lineage (NCBI taxonomy): Eukaryota > Viridiplantae > Streptophyta > Polypodiopsida > Polypodiales > Pteridaceae > Ceratopteris > Ceratopteris richardii. The sequence continues at coordinate 6,601,252 of CM035430.1, read as the reverse complement.
CTTACTAGATAGGACAGATGAGTTTGGAAATATCATTCCTGAGAATGAGATAGAAGACCTAGAGAAAGGGGACCTAGGAGGGGAACCCACGACCCCTAGAGGTAAGTCAGTCTTGACTAGAGTGATCACTCCAGAATGGATTCCTCAAGATAACAAAAGCATAGAACTATTCGTGAATCGAGAAACGGAGGAAGCCTTTTGGAGATTTAGGCCAGATCAACCCAGCCTAGTAGTCGCCATCTATGAATTCAAGGACCCAGAGACACCAGGGAAAGCTGTCTATCTAGATCACACATCCCAGAAATTATTCTTAGTATCAGATCATGACAGACATGCTTACACTTGGCAAGGTTAATCAATTTTCCCTCCACCAAGATCTAATGTTTCCCAGGGCCTCCAAGGAGCCGGATCATCCAAGGCTCATGAAACCCAGAGGGAAAGAACTAGAGAGAGACCGGAAGTAAGCTTTGCAGACACAATGGGCAGAGACAGATCAGGATATGGAACGGAAAGATTTGAAAGGGAGAGACATAGAGTTCATAGGCATCAAAGAAATGATCATGATTTCCCATTGCCTAGACCACGAGAGCACTCAAGAACCCTTAGACCCTCTCAAGTGGTTAAGACAATGAAGAACTACTTTGATGGATTTGGAGATCCTTATGATCATGTGGCGGAGTTCAAACAAGTGCTAAGAGCTGAACAGGTTGAAGACTTATTCACCCAGTTCGAGGCATTTGGTTTGACTCTTAAGGGTACTGCCTTAGCTTGGTTTCAACGTCTAAACAGTCGCAACTATAGAGAGATAGGTCAGCTTCTAGAAGAATTCATTGTAGAATTTTCAAAGAGTGGTATCAGACATAACACATCATCCTTGATCCACAGCTTCAAGCAGACACCCCAAGAAACAGTGCGACTTGCAAGAAGAAGATTTAGGCAGTACTTGGAAAGATGCCCTGTACCAGAATTACCCACATCAGCTAAACAGGTGGCACTGTTTTTAGATGGCCTATTGAGCACAAAATTAAGGTCATATGTATACTTGAAAGAGCCTAGATCCATAGAAGAGTGTATACGGATATGCATTGACATAGAAGACAACTTGGGTGAGGAGTTAGGACTATCCAAACTCTATAAGGACTCTGATAGTTCTACAAGTCATACCTCTAGAACCTCCAGTGAGATAGATGAGATAGCTGAGCAGGTGGCCAAAAAGCTAGGAGTTCAAAATAGACAAATGCCAAGGGTCACCCCATTGAAGCGATGTTATACATGTGGAGGAGATCACATGGCTAATGTCTGCCCAATGATGACTCAACCTCAAGGAAACCCTAATGCTCTATATTGCACCATTGAAAGGAAGTACACAAATCATGCGGCCCAAGATTGTCCCTATAACAGGCAGGGTGTTAGACAAAATTATCAGCAACCTTACCAGCAGGGTAGGTATCAGAATCAGTACCAACAACCATATTATAGGCCACAACAATATCAACCTCAATACCAGCAGCAATGTCAGGCACCATATAGGCCACAACCAATCCTAGGAAACCAACCGCCAGCTCCTGCCAATGTGATCCCAGTTAAATATACGATGGCGGAGGAGAACCCTAATAGAGCATTGGTGCCACTAACCCCATTGGTCTCAGGAAATTATTCTCACGCTCATGGTTCAGACTACTTCCATGAAGATAGTCCACATGCTTATTATATAGAGTCACTTGAGCAAAGTGAGACTTCTCAGTGTCAATATGAGACACCACCTATGGAACAAAATTGGGAGCCAGAATACTCCAATGTCATGTATACAAATCCAAATACTAGGCCCCAAGTGAGACAAGTAAGACCACAAGCCCCTAGAGGACCATGCTTTAGATGTCAGGGCGATCATTTCATTCGTGAATGTCCCCACCAACCAGCTCTGGGGCTAGGACAAAACATCACAATACAAGGCTTTTGTCCTGAGTGCGGCAAGGAACATCTTCCTAGAGAGTGTCCCAGGAATCCCTCTAGTGCACCCAAGGTCACACCCATCAACGTGGTAGGCTTAGTGGCAGATTCAAGTTCAAGTAGCAGTAATGTGGCTCCTGTACAGGTAGTTACTAGGGCACAGGCTGCACAACAAGCAAAACCATCTGAGTCAAGTGAGGCAGGAGAACCTAGTAAGAGGAAACCAAGAACATGGAAGGATACCAGAGAAAAGGCTAATCGCAAGTGGAACAAAAAGTTATCCGAGCTAGAAGAAAGCCTAAGGGATACCAAAACAAAAATAGAAGACATTGCATCTCAAAGCCCCTCACATACCGAAGCTCCATCCACTCCACCTCATTCCACCCCACCACCCATTGTAAATAACCCACAACCAGGGTCTGTTCTTGCAGATCCAACCCCAGAAGGCTTGGACATGATGTTCAAGGCCTACCAAGCTCGTCTTCAAGAAGGGCCAACAACTGCAAACTTGGACAAGAGTTACCCGAGAGCAGATTTAGAGATTGAACGGATAAAAATGTGCATGAAAATGGTGGAACAAGCTCAAGCTATACTTGAGACTAGTCAAAAGTTCAATCAGACAAACTCTGTCAAATCAGATTTGCATTTCCAAGGCTTACTAGAAAGATTAGAGCAGTTGGTAAACAAACCACAAGTTTCTTTACCTCCACAGGCTCAACCAGTTATTGAAAGAGGAAGCTCACCACCAATGGGAGCTTATGTTCCTAATTCCACGGATGCTGGAATACCTCCTTCAATTCAACAGTACTCTCAAGAGTTCTTGCGGGAAATACAAGAAGAGAAATGGGCCAAGGAGAAGGGTGATTCCCCTCCTATTCCTGAGATTGATGATCTTCATGATCAATTTCCCCAAGACATCCCGTCTATCTATGGAGATCAAGCAGAGCAACAAGAGGATAAGAGATTAGATTTTGGATCTAATTCTTTACAAGAGTTGCCTCATTTCATAGGCCCATGGGAATGTGAATCTATCCAGATCAGAGCTCCCACAATATTGGTAAGAAATGAAGACTTAGTGATTCCAAGAAACACTGATGTTGTGAAGAACACTAAGGTTCAATGTCATCTCACTGTGGAAGAGCTGCTCAAAGCAAAACCTAAGCTCTGGAATCATGTGAAGGATCAGGTTCTAGAACTTGAATCCAATATGCCAAAAGTAGGCTCTAAGCAAAAAGTTCCAGAGATACCTCTCGACAAGATAGGAGACATGAGCGAAGGTGAAGAAGGTAACACTTATCTTCCGATCACCTATCAAGGTTATACAACCAAAGCAATTGTAGATTCGGGTGCTGGTGTTGCTATTGCAACCACTTCCTTGTGGAAGCGATGGGGCAAACCCACATTAAGACCAACGAGAATGAAACTTCAAATGGCAGATGGTCATTTTGAAAGACCTCTAGGATTGCTTGAAGGGATAACTCTAACCACTTGTGGTGTAGAGTTTGAACATACATTTGCTATATGTGACTTTGAGAAAAATAATGTCTATGAGATGATCCTAGGAAGACCCTTCCTACGACAATTGCAAATAGTACAGGATTGGGGAACCAACTCCTTGTACTTACAACACTTAGGGGTGACAACCAAGGTCAATCTGAAGGATTACACCTTCAGAGATGTACCACCCTACAGTGGAATCCTATCCACAAAGCGAAAGAAGATTCTATCTCCGTGCATTCTGGAAGTTCACCTAATCCATCATGGCTGCATGAAGATACTCACTTGTGGATGTGCAAGGTCGCAGAGGAAGAGGAAAAGCGCCTAAAAGCGAGAGAAGAAGGAACTCCCCCAGGAGATAGACCAATAAAAGACCCAGCCTATACACCAATGATATTTCCAGATGAGGAATTTGAGCCTCATGGTTGGGCAGAAATCTTAGCTACCATGGACATAGCAGTCAATGAAGAACAATGGACACCTCACTATGATGAGGAGGGTTATGATATTTCAGTGTTCATGTGTCAGCCCCTGTTGGAAGAGTGTGATCCTAGTGAGTTCATAGAAGAAGAAGAGAATGACGATGATCTAGAATCCATTGTGATGGATACTTACTTTGACTCAGAGGAACACTACTTAGAAGACATAGGAGTGTTAACCCAAAAAGAAGAAGAACCCCTCATGAGTATTAAAACGATAAATTCAAGGGAAGGAAGTGAAGGAGGTCAAAAGAAAAAGAAAAGAAAAGCAGTGAAACAAGAAGAGGAAGAATCATTATTTGAAGTACCAGAAAATTTCAAGAAATATGAAGTGGAAGACCGAAAAATTTTGGTACGGATGCCTAAGAGAGAGGCCATTATAGGAGAAGCATATGACAATAAAGAAAGGACCAAAAAAATTGTAGTGACCATTGAAGGGAACGAAGAACGATGTACGTACATAGGAGATGACCTAAGTGCAAAAGAAGAAGCAGAGCTTGTAGCTCTATTAAGGGAATATAGGAATGTGCTCCATAGCTAAGCAATCTCTAATGACGTGATACCTTACCTCAATGTGTTTGGTCTTTGCACGATAGGCCAGATTCTTAGCCAAAGCAATGGCACTCTGACTCTCACTGAGCAAAGGAGGTACATGCTGAGGTAAACGCATATCACAAGCATAACGAGAAAGCCACAATTCTTCTTTATATGCCTCACTTGTTGCAACATAATCTGCTTCTATGGTGGAAACAGCTGTACATTCTTGAAGACTAAATCTCCAAGAGATAACACCTCTAGCAAAATGAAAAATGTACCCTGATGTAGACTTACGATTGTCTACACAAGCATCATAATCAGAATTTGTGTAACCAATAATGGTGCTTCCCCCTACCTTAGCATAGACACTTGTCCTTAGTTCCACTCAGATATCTCAAAATCATCTTGACCGCTTCCCAATGTTTCTTTCTAGGATTTGACATATATATGCTCACAATTCTCACTGCAAATGCAATGTCTAGTGTTGTAGCTACCATAGCATACATGAGACTACCAACAACAGACTGATAGGGAATTTTGGTCATGAATTTCTTTTCCTCATCTAATGTGGGGCAATCATCCTTGCTCAATTTATCATATGTGGGTAAAGGCGTACTCAATGACTTTCCACCCTACATATTGAACCTGTGAAGTACCTGGGATATGTACTCACTTTGAGACAAGTATATGCATCTTTTACTCCTATCACGAGTAATGCGCATGCCAAGAATATGTTTGGCATCCCACAAATCCTTCATATCCAATGTCTGACTCAATTTCTTTTTGAGAATTGACACATCATAAGAGGACTTCCGAGCAATCAACATATCATCGACATAAAGTATCAAGCATATCAAGCTACCATTTGAGCATCTTTTTGTGTAGAGACAATGATCCTCATTGCTTCGAGAATAGCCTTGAGACTTCATAAAAGCATCAAACTTTTGGTACCATTGTCTAGGGGACTGTTTAAGTCCATACAAGCTCTTCTTGAGCTTACAAACTAGACGTTCCTTGCGAGGAACTACATAACCCTTTGGTTGTTTTATATAGATCTCATCTCTAAGATCTCCATGCAAGAAAGCATTTTTCACATCCATTTGGACCAACTCTAAGTCCTCCATTGCAATGAATCCAAGCAACATGCACAGGGTAGTCATCTTGACCACTCAAGAGAAGATTTCCTCAAAATCATACTTTGGAGAAGCACCGTCTGATGTGAATGTCAGCTTATATACCCATTTACATGGTAAAGCTTTTCTGCCCTTTGGCAAAGGTACTAAATCCCAAGTGTACCATTCTTGTGAATAGAATCTAGCTCACTCTTCATGGCACACTTCCACTTGACATGATCCTTTGTCTACATAGCTTCTTTGTAGCAAGAAGGCTCACCAGCATATCTTAGCATAAAAAAATCTAAATCTAGAACACATCTATTAGGTGGATGTGAGACACGTGCAGAGTGTCTCAATGGTTGGTGAACAAGACCATCTGCACACATATCTGATCGGACATTCTCTTGAATATCCCTATGTGCAGCATTTTTATGCATGCTAACTAGAGGAATAGTATCCTTAAACATTACTCTTCTCACTTCAACCTCCTTAATGGGCTATTTATGCATCTTAGACTCATTGAAAATGACATCACTACTTCTGATCACTGACCGTGTTTCAGGATCCCATAAGCGATAACCAAATTTTCCTTCTCGACCATATCCAATAAAAATGCATTTCTTTGACTTATGGTCTAGCTTTTGTCTAAGATTCTTGGGTATATGAACATATGCTTCACACCCAAAAGCTCGAAGATGATCATAATATGGTGACCTCCCTATTCATAACTCTACCACTTTTAGACCTTTGGCAGTACTAGGTGAAACGTTAATCACATGAACTATAGTCAATATTGCTTCTGCCCAAAAACCTTGTGAGAGGTTTACATGATGGAGCATAGAAACTACTCTGTCTTGAATAGTTCTATTCATCCTTTCAGCTACACCATTCTGTATTGGGGTATAAGGAGTTGTAAAATCTCTATGAATCCCTCTAGATTGACAGAAAAGGCTAAATTCATGTGAGGTATAGTCACCCCCATTATTTGAACCTAAAGCCTTAAGGTTAGTTCCTTTTTCAGTCTCAACTGAAGCAAGGCATTTTCTGAAAGTACGAAATACCTCATCCTTGGATTTGATAGGATACACCCAAACTTTTCTAGTAGCATCATCTATGAAAGTGACAAAGTAAAGAGAACCACCTAAGGACCTAGTGGGCATAAGATCACACACATCTGTATGAACAAGATCTAAAGGCTGAATTGAAGAGTCAATGTGCATTCTATGCACATTTCTGGTTTGTTTTCCATATTGGCAATGCTCATAAAATAAAAAATCAGAGAAAGATAACACAGGTAAGTAGCTAGAACGAGAAAGATTTCCATTCCACTACGAGATATATGGCCCAAACAACCATGCCAAATACAAGCCATAAGTTGTTCAGTAACAACTAAGAAGTGTTCTTTCTATGATACAAATAAAGGATAAAGTGAGACAACTTTGCTTGCTTTTGCAATAACCATATTGCCCTTTGATATACGAAAGGACTGAGCATAGAAGACCACCTTGTAACCAAGGTCATCAAGTTGACCAACTGACATCAAACTGCAAATAACAAAGGTACATGGCATAAATTATGCATAGTAAATTTTTGAACCATCAAGGAACTGCGCAACTACATCTCCAATCCCCACAATGTCACACTGGTAAGAGTCACCAAGTCTCATGGTACCAAGTGAATTTGCTACATAATTAGAGAACCGTTATCTATGTGGTGTCACATGGAAAGAAGCACCAGAATCTAGCAGCCATGTGTGGGAAAGAGAATCAACCATAAGAGCCTCAGTTGGCAGAGTACTATCAAGTGTCAACACATCAACATCGTCAGAAATAGCATTAATTTCTTCAATCTTCATAGTCAAAGTAGATGGTGTAGGTAACTATTTAACATGCCCATCAACATCCTTTCCTTTATCTTTAACATTCTTTAATGCATAACAGTATTTCTTCATATGTCCTTTCTTATGACAATAATGGCATCCGATATCTCTCTTCCTTGATTTACTTCTAATCTTATTCTGTTGACCATTCTTTTCCTTGTTCTTGCTCCTGCCATGTTGCTGATTCTTTCCTTGATAAGAATCACGAACATTATATACATCTCCACTATAAGTGCCAACTATAGATTTTCTATGCATATCCTCACTCAAGAGTGCTCCACATATGTCATCATACATGAGTTTACCACCAGGTGTGCTATTGCTAATAGCTGTGAAAAACATATCCCATGATGATGGCAAGGTGCATAACAACAATACTGCTTTCATTTCATTATCCATATCCATTTTTTGATCCTATAAGTGGGAGAATATAGCATCAAACTCATTTAGATGAGTAGCAACACTATCTATGTCCTTCATGCAAAGGTCATATAATTTCTCATCAGATACACTTTATTTGATGTTGTCTCTTTTTCATATGTATTGCATAACTTCTTCCAAAGCTCCTTTGCACTTTCACAGTCTAATACTATAAAGTAAACATTATCTACGAGGTGCAAGCGAATGGTAGACCTGGCCATTTCATCTAATTCATCCCAATCATCTTCATCCATGTCAACAGGCTTCTTTGAAATCCCATTTACTAGCTTCCATTGCCTCCTTTGAATCATCACATATTTAATCTAATTCTTCCATAGAGCAAAGTTTGTGCCATCAAATTTTCGGATCTCAAAATGGTCTTTGCCGTGCAAGTTATAGCCCCTCCTCGGAACACTAGCATTAGACCCTGATTCACCATGTGTGCCTGAGACCTCTGATGCCATGATGGTAGAGAAGTGAATAGAATGGTAATGGAGCTAGAATATTCCAAACACCAATGAATAAGTGTATCAATGCAATAAATCGACCACTGTATAGTTGACAAAACCAAAAAGTAGAAAGATTTTACCAGAGTATGCTTTGCAAAATGAGCATATGACCACTATCAAACTATTATAAAACTAAAAGTGCTAAAATGTTTACTTGCATAGTGAATCACTAACTCCACTGCATATAATCAATTACCCAATAGAAGCCAACTAGGCTTATTGAGCACCTATGAACAACTATCATACATCTCCTATGGCGAGGCTTGGTAAGTCTTCCACTTGCATCACCGAAGAGACCCCGACATCTTGGTGTCTCCCAGCTAAGAAAACCTCGGTACCACCCTCTTTATCAAACGTAAAAGGCTTTATGCAAAAAAATGTAACCGCTATATCAATGACCACATGGACGTACATAAGCAGTATCCACGAAAGCGTACATGGTGTGTATGTGCTCAATATATGTAGTAAAATGACACTAAAAGGTTGAATGCACAGCCAAAATCTAGGCAACAACACCTGCACGTGTCTGTCAACTCTAATGTTTTATGCTAAAAAAACTTGCATAAATTTGCAGCGGTTGCTCCCACCAAAACTGAAAAACCTTTCCAGAAACCTGTAGTTTTATGAGTGTGGATGAAAACACAGCCCCAAAGGTTGATATTTATTGTCAAAGAAGTACAAAGAATACTCTTCTTGATTTTCTTTGACATGTATGAAGAGAAAGATGTTCGAAAGTACTCCACAATGGCTTTAAAAGAGACCCCAAAAATGCTTCAAAAACAGGCTTTGAAAGCAAAGAATGAAGCTTTAAGGGACAAAAACATGTTCAAGATAATGTTAACCTTAGTCTTTCCCATTCTTCAGACACCATAAGACTGTAGCTTAGCGGCAAGAGATTGCCATAGTTAAGCGAGCTCAGGGGGCAACAGTACAGGAATGGGTGACCTCTCGGGAAGTACCAGGAACCTCTATCTTCCTTGATCCTTGAAGTTCTTCCTCACATGCAACCAATAGTGCCAACGGTGACTTCAGTGACTCAGATGACAAGGTATGCCAAGGTCTATGCCTTGGTCGCCACCTTAGTCAAAAGCGGAGGGGCGGCGCTCGCTCGCTGACACAAAAGGAACAAAGCTTTTTGCATCGAACTGCTTTTATACCAGTGAAGTAATTTGATGGCAATGCACCACAATGTGCTCTCCTTCTCGAGAGCTACCCGACGATATCATTGAAGTAGAAAACTAAGATTCTATGATCGCACATGGTACTCTGCACAAATGCTTCAGAAGATGCAGGAAAAACACAGTACACAGGGAGCATGAAGACAAACTTCTTAGGTCTTACAAATGCGGTCGAACTTACAGTCTGTGGCTGACCAAGCCACTATATGTTTTATTAAAGAACATATACAAAGAAGTGTCTAGTGGCCATTTGGCCTTTCACATGGACATTAACGGTAACATTTTGGTTGGTTGAACCACTCTATAACACATTTCATAAGTAATACAATATTTTCCAATTAGTTAACTTTCTATCATATATGTCGGATCTGCTACTATTAGTAAACGCTTGGTTGTAACCATGTCGGAAATGAAATCTATATATATGATGTTGTATGATGAGTTTGTTCTAGTTTGTCTTGGCCCATGGCAAACCTGCTACCTCCTTGGCCGAGTAGGAAAAAATGAGTGAAACAACATTGGTTCTATACAATTACAGACTGAGCTATACAATTTTGTCATGCTGCATGTGAGCTAGGGATTTGTAGCTTGTTCATTTGTCAAGCCCAAGAGGTCTATGACTTGAACTCATTCATAGCCTACACTGCCTAGTGTGGAGCATAACATTGCCATTTGATAAAGGTCTAGAGGCAAGCAATTATTCATAGAACAACTAGAGATGGCTTTAGATGATTTTGCATTGCTACTTTCATGTATTAACATTAACTTGCCTAACTTCAAGGGAAATTTGATGGAATACCCTCATTACCATGGCAAACATTTTCTTGCACTATGTAAAAATAGAGGATTGGAAGGACAAACATATGTCTTCATGGCTTTATTCCCTACAACACTGGATGGACTAGCGGATAAGTGCACATTTCGACTAGGAAACTCTACTCAGCAAAAAATGGCTAGAAAAGGCACTTCCGATGAGCACAATGCACAAGCTCTATGACCTATTGGCACCAAATGCTTGAATAGACGATTTTGTTGCCATGGCCACTAGGATCTAGTAGGTATGAGTCCATTTTATCGACTCTACATCCCATTATGAAGGGTGAAGTGACATCCAGGGACAACAACAATTCACAACTGCTAAAGAGGATACAATAGCAAAGCTAGGAAAGGAAATCAAAGAGCAAAGGGAGCAAGAGATGAAGGAAAGTTTTTGGTGTACTATTTGCCATCAACAAGGACACTCTCAAACCAAATGTCCAAATAAGGTAATCTATAAGTTTTGTGGCAAGTGGGGACATGAAGCCCATAACTATTATTATCCGAAGGGGATGGTTGAACCGCAAGCACCTCCATACTGGGGGAAACCTACTAGCCTAGTCCCATACATGTTTTCAATGACACAACCAATGGCAGCAATACCACAATACCTGCTTTTGGTAATATTCGGTTAGTTCCTACTTTGATTCTTCTCCTACTAATGTTGTTATGCAAAACAATATGAACAAACACACCTCAACATTCAAGAATATGCCTCGATGGCCCATAATGTGTTTTAGATGTGGAGAATATGGCCACCTGCAAGCTCGTTGTCTCTTACCAGAAAATGCACCTCCGTGCTCCAAATGTCAAGAGTCAATGGATCACCACACGAGAGACTACCCAAAGCAAGCTACCACAAGCCAAAATCTAAAAACTAATGCTTTTCATATTTTAGTAGAGCCCTTTCCAACCCGGAATGTATTTCTATAATTGCCAACAGCTAATGTAGTCACATTAACAAAGATATCCCCACTGAGAATATAGAACAAAGCAAAGAAGGTGACAAAAGAAAGGGATGAAGTGGTGGAAAAGAAGGGTACTAGAGTGCAACAGGAAAGCAGTATGAGCAAAGTAGTTAAACCCAAAAGGACAACTCCCACATGCTGGCAAGAAAAAAAAGATGACACGAGGGAACCCAGGTAGAATTAGGCACTAGTCAAGGTGGAGAAGGTGACTAGCGAGATAAAAGCACCTTCTACAAAGATTTCCCCACTCAGAATATAGACAAGAGCAGAGAAGGCGATAGAAGAAAGGGATGAAGTGGTGGAAAACAAGGCTACTAGACAATGAGAGGGAAGCGGTATGAGCAAAGTAGCTAGCCCCAAAAGAACAAGTCCCACAGACTGGTAGAAAAAGGATGACACAAGGGAACCCAAGAAGAATTACGCACCTGCCAAGGTGGAGAAGGTGACTAGCGAGATAAAAGCACCTTCTACCAAGGCGAGAGGAGAGCGAGCAAGGAGCACTGATATGGGAGTGCAAAGACAAGGCATTCCAATATCTAGTTAGATCTTAGGATCGCGAAAGGATCAAGAAAAATAAGGAAAGAGGGAAAGAATGAACGAAGACACTCACTAGATGACCCAACAAGATTTAAAATATGTGGCATGAAAACTTACCATAAGTTAGCAACAACCCCTCTCTTAGTGAGTTAGCTCCTAAGGAATACATACCAATAAGTAAGTTTGTACAATCTAATGTGTATGGATGCACAGTTCAAATGTGAAATGATAAGCATTTTTGCTTCACTAAGAGCACCGTTTTCTATGGATGGCACTTTAGATGATTACTTCAGAACGCAGGCCCCATTGAGTGACTACGAGACTCTGTAGGTGGTAGTTAAGATATCTAGTCAAAAGATTATAGGAGTAATTATAGATGGTGGATCTGGAATCAACTTGATGCCTCAATCAATGACAAACATGCTAGGACTCCGATCATCTAAAGAAGCACAATTTATGGTTATGATGGTAGACCAATGAGAGGGGAAGCCGATTGGAATAGTCAAGAGGCTAGAGCTAATGTTGTAGGGATCTAAATTCATCTTAGATTTCATTGTACTACCACTCCCTTTGATATTTGGAGGCTTTCCTCTACTACCGGGATGACCATGGCTCATACATGCAAAGCTCATCCATTATTGGGGGCAAAACTATATGTGGATACATGATCAGGATAAAATGAAGTAGTTACACATGGAACTTGGCTTGGATTATGCACAAAAGGGTGCCGCTAGTTTGCTAGTAGAATCCTATGATTTAGGAACCAACTCCTTGCAGTTGAGCAGCCTATTTGAAGAAGGTTGCTTGTCAAGAAAGGTATACATAGACCCCTCCTTTCTATATTGTCACCTATAATAAGGCTATTTTGAGAAAAAATCAAAGATTTGACCATGGTAGGGCATGATGTGTCCATCCAACATTGGGAACCATCAAGAAGGAGTCTAATGCAAGCAGAGCATAGGATTAGTACATCATGGAAGGGAGAAAGGATGCAGTTTCCATGGATAGGAAAGAAACCTTCTAGTAGATGCCAAGACTAGAACTAGAAAAGCAAGCCAAAGGATGGAAAGATCAGATGGCTAAGAAAGTAAAGGAAAGTTAAGTACAGAAAACTAATGCAACAAAGGCCAACAATTTATGGTGGAAAACCTTGATCCGAGCCTCCAAACCTCGTGAAGCACTAGGACAAATGGGCATAGCAGAATTTGTTCAAAAATTGGATGTGTAAAAGGATTTCCCGAGTTCAGACACTCATCAATATGGGAAATAATTTCAGAACCTTACTTGGGTGGGGGTATCAAAAGATAGCAACCAGCCACATTACAAGATGAGCCTTTGACTTTGGAAAATGTATCTAGGCTCAAGTTGTGTTACGCATGAAAGGAAGCAACACTATTAATACATAGTTCAATTATGAATAAAGAGTAGATGATCAAGGAACCAACTCTTTGGAGCTGAGCAATGCATTTGAAGAAGCTCGCTTATCAGGAAAGGTATACATAGGAACCCCTCCTTGCTATATTGTCACCTGAAATAAGGCTATCTGAAAAAAATAAGAGATTTGGTCATGGTAGGGCATGATGTGTCCATCCAACATTGGGAACCATCAAGAAGGGGTGTGATAAAAGCACTGATCAGTACATCATGGAAGGGAGAAAGGATGCATTTTCCATGGATAGGAAAGAACGCTTCTAGTCAATGCCAATACATGAACTAGAAAAGCAAGCCAAATGATGGAAACATCAGATAACTAACAAAGTAAAGGAAAGTTAAGTACAGACAACTAATGAAACAAAGGCCAACAATTTATGGTGGAAAACCTTGATCCGAATCTCCAAACCTCATGAAGCACTAAGGCAAATGGGCATAGCAGAATTTGTTCAGAAATTGGTATGTGTAAAAGGCTTTCATGAGTTTAGACACTCATTAATATGGGAAATAATTTGAGAACCTTACTTGGGTGGGAGTATCAGAAGATAGCAGCCCACATAGCCACATTAAAAGATGAGCCTTTGACTTTGGAAAATGTATCCAGGTTCAAGTTGTATTACACATGAAAGGAAGCAACACTATCTATACATAGTTCAATTATGAATAAGGAGTAGATAGGCAAAATAAACCCATTGGTCCTCCTCTTTTGGTCCTTGAGTCTAGTTAGAGCTTCTCTTCACCCTACCTTTTTTTTATTCCTTAACTTGTTTTGTCTACTGTGGGGTGGAGCACGGCTTGGAAGTGAGCGCCATACATTTGATTGGATGTCTGAGGTTTAGCTTTAGTTCCATAATCCTTTGGTCTAGTGTTCCATGCCTTTGGTTCCAAAATCCTTCCGTCTAGTGCTCGGTATCGTCGGTGCTTCTGGCTATCTAGTGGCCAGGCAGGATGAAGCACATGGTAACATCTACTATGGTGATTCTATATTTCTTAATCTTGGGAGAAGCGGTATGTCCTGTCTAGTATTTGCCCAAGTTTTGTGCTCGTGAATATGCAATTTAATTACAACTATTTTTGTGTCCAGGCCTTGTCTATCACATTAATGCATGTTGGATTTCACACCCCCAACCTTGTCTCCCCATCTAGATTGCTTTTCTTGATGCATGGACCCAAGATTTCCATATGATTCTCCATGCAAAAGGGATAGTTCGAACTCCCCATCATGACAATCATGGTACAACAAGGTGGCATAGCAAAGGAAAATATGAGAAGTGTTGTGACATGCAAAGAAGATTAGCAATATGTAAAAAGCTTGCCTACAACCAAATGGACATACATACATAGAGGAGAGAGAGACATGAGAGAGAGAGACATACACATATGGGAGGTATAGACCATCAGAGCAGAGTGCCATATCTCGCTAGGACATAGAGCATATGCTAGCTGTTAGAGATTCATCATGCACTAGAGACCCTTGAATACACGCTAAAGCAAAGGTGCATGCATGCATATACTATCCAAGAGCAAGTACGAAATAACAACACACAGGATGAAGAAGACACAATAGAAGTGTAGAACTTCAATCTATGAAAGGAGAAGTTGTTGCAATAGATCTAGGCATGTTCACAATAGAGATAAGCACAGTAGTGGAGAAGAGATGGTGAAGAACGGAAACAATAGAGTAGTCGATAATTTTGTGGAGAGTTGTGAAGGACCATCGGTGGTGTGGAAGTGGAAGACAATCTGTGTTGATAGTGGTTAATGAGTGCTAATTCATAAGGATGAAAGCTAGGCATGCTAGGAACTAGGAACCTTAAATGGTGGAGGATGTGTTGATGTATTTAGGTAGTGATGCGTGTGAACACACTAGGACCACCAGGGCACTTTTTTCCCTCATTAAGAGCGTTTTTTCCCTCGACTTGTATATATGCCTATTGCCCTAACGTGTCACTTATCTTTGTACATTCTAGTGGTAATACATTTAGTATTGTGTGTTGTGCTCCAAGCTTCTTCTTCTTATTTGTGCTATCTGCGTGCTTCCATACACCTCAAATGCCAACAATTGGTATCAGAGTAGGTTGCCACTTCATCTAGGGCATTATCGACACTCCTCTAGTATGAGTCTCAAAACCGCACGAAATTTGGTGAGCATACTGAGGGTGATTAGGAGATCAAAATAGCTTCATGGTGTGGTGCCAAAATCACAATCTAAGCTCGCTCGTTTCAGCTTTGGAATGCACTATCAGAATGCTTGTGCACGATATTTCATCTTTTTGTGCCAAAGATATATACAAGTTTTGGTTCGTCAGTATAAGCATCTCAAAGTGTGCTAGATGTTTAGCAGAACTGGACATGGTAGTTCTATTCAAGTTTTGAGATACAATCAATTTTTTGCATGAGGGTATTTTAGTTAGTGACCATGGCTGAAAGAAGTGAAGTATTCTGTATGTTGGTTGTTGAGGATAAGTTGGATGGTACAAATTAGCCATTATGGGCTTATATGATGCATCATATATTCATCACAAAAGGACTGTGGAATATTGTATAGGGTGTTGAAAACATCCTATTCCACTTGCAAATACAAGTACTAAAGTTGATGCAGATGATGTCAAAGATGGTGATATTCTGTAGATTCTTGTTTGTGCTATAGTTTTTGATGCACCTACTGTAGAGAAAATTTGTTTGGATGGCAGAGACATTCAAGCACATGCATTGATAGCCTTGACTGTCAAACGTGCCATTATTCCTCACATTCGCTCTTGTAGAACAACTAAGGATGCTTGGGATACACTTACCACTTTATACTATGCAAGGAATGAGGCTCATGTTGCGTACCTTTGACAACAACTAGAGAGTGAGCACATGAATGGAGGTGATTCTATCGACAATTTTTTGACAAAGATAAAAGACTTGAAGGAACATTTGATTTCTGTTGATGAAGTAATACTAGATAACTCACTTGTGTAGACCGTTCTGAATGGTCTTCCTGATTCATATTAGAGTTTTGCTTCTACTCTTTGTTTGATGATGAAAGGCAATCCAAATGCCTTTACATTTGAGGAGTTAGTTCCTGTTCTATTGCAAGAAGACCAGTATAGGTAGAATAGGTCTATTATGCATGTTGCAAATCAAGCTTGCCTGGCTAATCAGAAGGGCAAAGGTAAATGGAGCTCATCTACTAGTAAGCAAAAATTTGCAAATGTTGCACATTTAAAGAATGAGGACAAAGATGAGGAGAAATCGAGAAAACTGAAATTCTTTTGTAAGTACTATAAAGGAAACGATCATGTCATAAAGAACTGTTCAAAACTAGCTGCAAAAGAAGCAAATAAAAAAGAGGCTAGAATGGTTGTTGCAGAGGCATCTACACCGAAAACAAAGTTTGCTAATCTTGTGCAAAATGAAGAATGGGTGTTTACTACTCTTTGGAGTTTTGGCCCATCTTCTCTTGAACAGTGTATGTCTATAGTAGACTCAGATGTTTGGTACTTTGATAGTGGGGCAACCAAACACATTACCTCGCAATGTCGTTTCTTCACTTCACTTGACCCTACCCCTATAGGGAATACTTTCACATGTTCCAACAACTCCTCTTATCCTATCATGGGAGTTGGTAAGATCATTCTAACTATTGTTGACGGTAGTTCTTTTACATTGTTGGATGCTCTATTTGTGCCACGAATCAAGAAGAATATGTTATCAATTTCAGCTTTAGCCAAGATTGTCTTGGTTGTGAATTTGTTGATGATAGATGTACAATTCATGATCTATCACATGGTGATGTCATTATTGCTTGTGGCATTTTATGTCATGGGCTCTATAAGCTCATAGAATATGAAAGATATATGAAGGATTTAGCATGTGCAGTACATGATTCTCAAGCCTTGGCATGCAACTTTGGCAATCTGAGTTTTGCTAGTTTGCTATGCCTGTAGAAATTTGAAATGGTGCCCTCTTTACCCAAACTTGAGGCACCTGGTAAACATGTGTATGAAGGCTGTATTTTGGGCAAAATGTAGCATTCCTCCTTCCCAAAAGATGGTTCAGCTCGAGCTACTAAAAAATTGTAGCTTGTTCATCGTGATGTTTGTGGTCCTATGTAGACACCTTCTTTTGGAAACTATCTTTAATTCGTGAATTTCATTGATGATTCTTGCAAGCATGCATGTGTATATCCATTGAAGGCAAAGTCCAATGTGTTTATGTGCTTCAAACAGTTTTTGGTTTTGGCTGAAAATCTGTCAGCATGTAAAATGGGCACCCTCCATTTTGATCGAGGGGGGAATATATGTCTCATGAATTTAATGCATTTGTGGCTGAACATGGGATAAAACATCAGTGTACAATGCCATATACACCTCAAAAGAATGGAATTGCTGAATGGAAGAACATGTCACTCATGGAGATGGTGAGGTGTATGGTCAAGGGTTAGTCTTTATCACATAGTTTCTGGCTTGAGGATGTCATGTGTGCAACATATGTACGTAACAAGTATCCCACTAAAGCATTGAAGTATATCACTCCATATGAGGCTTGAATGGGTGCAAGGCATCTGTTGTTCACTTGCATGTTTTTGGTTGTTTAGCATATGCATTAGTGCCTCAACAACAACGTAGGAAATTGGATGATAAAGTAGTGAAATGTATTTTTGTTGGGTATAGTTTTGAAAGCAAAGGCTATCGTCTGTATCATCCACAGACTAAACACATTTTCGTTAGCCATGATGTTGTTTTTGTGGAAGATGCTATTCAGCCACTACTTTCATGTACTAAGGAGACATTTGTTAGCTCCAAAGACATGTTTAATACTTTGCTGCCTCTTTTTACAAGTGGACAGTCTAGTGCTGGTCCTAATGAGGAAACTTCTTGCCCTTTATAGGTTTCATATGATGATGCAGATCATTCCATTTTTTATGCAGATTTGCATGATGCACTTATTGATGAGAGAACTGATATTGAGGAGGCAAAAACTATGCCAAAATGGCTAGTACAGATTTTACGTGACAAAAAATTAGATGCACCTCTATCATATCATACTTGTTCTAGCTCAGTGCTTCTTTTGCATCAGATTGCTATGCTATGGCTGCCTCTAGTCTCTGTGATGAGAATGAGCCTATTTTGTTTGATGAATCACAAACGTCAGAAAATTGGATGGCTGCTATGCAATCAGAATATTTTTTTTCGAAGCACAGAAGAATATGAAAAGGTTTTGGAATTGAACTAATCTCTTTTTGAGTTTCTATCAATCACTTGAGCTTTTTTGAAGCACCCCGTATGCATCGTACTTTGGAACACTGGTAACTCGAGCTCATCGAGTCAACTTAGTAGCTTCACGACATTTGAACTTGACGTGAAATATTCCATGGCTTGAACCAACCTCTTCTTTCTTAAAAGCAGTTGCTTGACCAAGACTTCCTGGGTTTTCCTTGCCATTGAGGGTTGATCAATTTTAATATGAGCACCTTCAAGGAAGCTTGCAAGTGTCTTATCCTCATCGCTTCACCCTTTTGTCCAACAAAAGCTATCACTTTTGCATATTCACTCACATAATTTTCAATTGTATTTAGGCTTTATTGTCCAAATTTTGTATAAATGTTCATGCACCTTCACACACTTTTGGAGCTTCTTCTTCTTGTTCAAGCCAACGTTAGGTACCTGCCATTTAAATTTCTTTCAAAATATTTTGCATGCATACTTGCACTTTTACATTCGTATCTTATATATAAAAACTATAAAGAAAAGCATCCAAATCATCTCAATTTTTGTATATTTACACTTCAAGAGACACAAAAATTCATAGTTTTTCAAGTTGTCTACATACTTTCACTTTTAATTTTGCATTATGTCATTTAAAAACACAGACAAAACACAAAAAATATTTTTTTTCCAAGTTTTTCATGTCATATTTGCACTCTTATAAAATACTCAAAAATTTGCAAAAAAACATTTTCTACTTTATTTTGCATATTTGCGACTACATTGCTACAACACAAAAGTGCATAATGTGCACATAAGAACAAGCAAAATATCACAAGCTGGAAGATATATTTAAAAACATGATCATTAAAAATTAAGGGCCTAGGGTAGTTGAAGCTATCCTTAAGGAGAAAGGGAAATTCATGGGTACAAACATAAATGAATATTGAATTTCTTTGAAGATCGATCTCAACTTTTTGGAACACCAACAGATGAAGTTGATCCGCCCAACTCAACAACTTCACGACAACATCTTGATTCTCATCTAGAGATTGATCTATACCATTAATGTGTACGTTGATCAAGCTCACATGAGCTTTATCTTTCTCCATGGAGATGCAATTTCCAACCATCTTCATTTGAAAATGGCTTTATAATACTATTAATCAACTCTTGTGGCTTTTGGTATCGGTTTACTAGCGCTCTATCTCTAGCAATGTACCTCAGCTTCTTGGTGATTGCAAGGAACTCCAAGATGTTCAAAACACCTATCTCTGTACAATGCTCTCACACTCTCCTCTTGTTAACTTCATCATTGAACCTGGCAGTCAAAAATGTTGTGACAGTAACAAAGAGTACACAATCTGTGTTTTATATCTCTCTTTATCCTATGAAAATTAAAATTTTTAGTAGGCAAAATGTTGGGAAACAAAATTTCTTTATGAAAAAAACTTAAATACCACGTACCAAATTAGAAATTTGAGATCATGATATTGTTTTCAATTCAGCACAATCATTCACCATCTTCAATAATTAGGGACATTTAAAAAGTTCATCCTCAATCTGGATTATCAATCATTTTTTCTCAATCTGCATTGACTTCAATCAACTTTTCTCATGCTTTGATCTTTGAATATGCACCAAAAAAGCAAGAGGCCATTCATCGAGCAGGTCCAAACCTTTCCTTCTCTTTGAAAGTTTCTGCAGAATAAAACAAATAGAGGATATGGAAGAATATAGGCATAATATGATGCCTTTATGCAAGAATTCAATGGAAGACATCGACTAAATGTAAGAATTTCATGCCAATCATCAAATTCACGTATAAATGGATCATCAAATTCACCTCAATGCCTAACATCAAATTCTTGCATAAAGCAATTGAATTACATATCAAATCAATGCCTGACATTAGATTTCCGAATTAAAAGATCACTTTTATAGCTATAGCCAATGCCAAGAATTACAATGAAGCATAAATGAAGTATTTTATGCATACTTTTTGATGCTAGGCATCGACGTCTTGTGAAATTCAATAACACTATGTAGGAATTTGATGCTCGGCATCAAGATCCAGCTTAAATTGACCCATATAAACTTGAACTTGATGTTGGCATGGAATTCATGCACGATTTATATAAAAATGAATTTTTTTTCCTATCCAATCTCTAAACAAAATTAGATATGACTGCAGTGATTCCATGCATGATGTCTTGAATATTTCGTTTGAACTTCATCACATGGAAAGGATGCTAATTTTTGCATCATGATTTGTTAAATTTCCATATACACCTTATGGACGAAATTAGAAACACATAATTTGAATAAAATGAACTTAAGAATGCAATAGAACCATATCACTAAAGATATACTCACTTATTAAGCTCCATAAGCATCTCAACTAGGCTTTGCTCCTTTGATATTACCCTTGATAATGTAGATATATTTAGGTTCTCATCTTTATTCCTTGAAGTGACGAAATGGGTAAACTTCATATCCTCAGCTCCGTCCTTAATTATTTAGTTTGGACTCTTGCCATTACCCTTCACCTCCATTAGATAATCCACTTTATACTTCTTCACCTTCTAGTCTATGACCTCCTTGCTCTCCCACATGGTAAAAATCTTCTCTTGCAGATCCCAAATGTCCCTTGCTATAAATGCCAATTGGAACAAAGAATCAAACTTCTTGTATGCAACAAACTTCAATTTCTCCTCCACAATTTTTCTAACTTCAAGAAGACATTGCCTCTTTAGATTTGGGTGTTGTTTTCCAAACTATCTTTGACTATCAAGATACTCATGATTGAAGAACCTAGTTCCTACGATCAAAGTCATCTTTTGATGAAAATAATTTTCATTATTGTGATCCCATGCTAACAATTCCCTTCCTCCATAGGAAGACCAATAAATATTTTACAATCAACACATTTGAAGAAAAAGAAGTATGAAATTCTTTTAGTAGTTGCCTCCTTGCCTTAGCTAAGTGCACAACACCAATCACAGTGTAGTCATATTTCTCTACAATCATCCCATCAAACCTACTAAGGCTAATGAACTAGTCTAGGCCAACTAGGACCAAGAAACAAACCCCTATCACATGTGGGTTAATCTTCATCTTATTCTTGAGGTTTTGTTCATGGAGATCATATGGTTCCTTAATCTCAAGAGGCCTCCGACCTGTATTGGGATCAAAGGTGCTTGAAAAGTTTTCTTCATTGGAATGGAATGCCTCTCGTTTTCTAAAACGTTTAGTCTTCGTGATCTTAGATCTCATGTTATTTTTCTGTTTAGAGACCACACCTATTCTTAGTTCCGCTCGAGGGGCACCAACTTCTTATTTGAACATGATGTATATTTTTTTTTCTTGTTGAAAGTCAATCATTTTTCTCTTCATCTACTTCTTTTGTACTATAGTTTTTTTGGGCTCTTTGGCCACCACATTAATATCTTGTTCCTCCAAAGCACACCTTTTAATAAAAGGGAGGGTCAATAATAATAGATTTTCATTTTCGTTGATTTGTTCATAAAATTCCTCTTGACTACATGCATTGGGAATATGTTTTGTTTGCAAAAGCATAATTCTTCTAATATCATAACTTATGTCCACCATTAGTATTACATCATCTAGGTCTAGTTCATTGTAGCTCACTTTGATCACTTTTCCATAGTTGTAGGGCACAACCTTAAATATGGATCCACTTCCAAACTTTTGGGCCAATTTCAAGTACAATCCTTCTTTAGAGGTCGAGTATTGTAGGACCCAATCTAGCTTCCCACGAGTCCTTTGAGGTGATTCCTTGGACATCCTTTCTACATCTCCATTGTTCGATTGAGATGCATTGTTCTCAGGCATGTTAAATTGTTTCTTCTTCAAATCCTCATCCTTCTTCTTCTCCTCACTCAACCTATGCAAAGTATTAAGGTATCCAACATTCGAGTTGACTTCATTAAAAATGTAACATTAACCTTAAAATTGTTCAATTCTGGGCTCACAAGGACTAAACAAAAGAGTAGTTAGGGACCATTAGCCTCCAAATGCATGCCCCATGATGCCTCAAAAGGATTTTATGAAAGACGTCAATGCCTATAGCGTTTAGTCAACCACTATCTATCCCCAATCACAATATTTTGATCACTCAAGAATAACAGAGGAGAGAAAAATGCAAAGATTGCACAAAATAAGAGAAAATCTGATGTGAAACAGTAGAAAAGATATGACTCAGAGAAAGAGGAATTCTGATATTATAGATGAGAATCAATGGTTATAATAGCTTTGTAAAATAGCTTCTTGACAAAACCTCTACCTCTCGACCACCCCCGAGCTATCAAAATCTCATTCACACTCGCACTCTCAATCACACTCTCACTCTCACTCCCACTCTCACTCTCAATCACAAGGTAATACTCTAATTTCCGTGCATCCCGTTTGTTGATGCGCAAGTCTCCCTATAGCAGAGTTTGATCGCCACCCCCAAAGAAGTGTGTGATCCACCAAATTTAGAAAAAGTCGAGTTTCTCCAAAACTTTTGCAAAAAGCCATGTGATCGTAGTGTGCTTGCGTTTGGGTACCTATCAAAAATAGGAGAACAACACCAAAAATACATATCCAAAAATATGCATAATTAGACAACACATAAGCATCAGAATCATGTATGCAAATAGAATTAGAGAAGCCCTCTTTTCTTTTAAGTGTTGGAAAATAGCACTTTTCAAAGCTCTGTAACTCAAAAATGGTGAGGAATTAGCTTAAGCTTGTGAGAGACAATTTTATTCAACTTTTTGATTTGCACAATAATGTTAGAGATACCCTAGGTCCAAATCTGCCTCCAAAAGCCGCTTTTGAGCCCTGCAAGTTTCAAAATTCTAGAGAGAGTAAAATCAAGGCATTTTCTTACAATGAACTAACTCTGGAGCCCTGAATGACGTACTTAAAACATGATTCAGAAAATTTCACACAGACACTTTTATTCTCTTATACTTGCTCTACCTTTCTCTCATACATAGTTATTCTTAATTCTTTCATCTTCACCTTCAAATTTCAACCACAAAACATGATGCAAATAAGGTCAATAGAGAGAATATGAAACTTGTCATCCCCAAATTTTTCCTACATGCATAAAATGACCTCATTATTCATTTTAAGCATTATCCTCACAGTGAAACTCAAAAAGTCGAAAATGAATTATTTCACTAGAAAAGAGGCCTACTACAATTCTTCCCCCATTTAAGGAACTCTGTCATCAGAGTTGGAAAGAAGGTTAATGTGTTACAAATCATCTAAGCTCACCCAAATCGAATCTTCTACTCGGTATGAGTGCCACTTCACCAAAATTTCTACTATAGATCCATTTCTAATTAATCTTTCCTTCCTATCTAAAATTATTTCTAGCTGAAGCTCAAAAGAGCCATCATCTTTCAGCTTAGAATCGTCCTGCAAAACATGAGCAGCATTAGGTACATATCTTTTAAGTAAGCTAACATGAAATATAGGGTGCACATTTAAATGTATAGGTGACTCTAGCAAATAAGCAAGAGATCCAATCTTCTTCAAAACTTTAAAAGGATCATATCATCAATTTGAAATTCAAGTGGTCTTCTCATTAAATCATAGAATTTCTTTTGTCTTTTTTTGAGCTTCTTTTACATGTTTCTTAATTTTTCCAAGTTCTTCATCCATCTTATCAAGCATTTCTTTGGACACTTCTACTTTATTTGGAAAATAAAAAAACGAAGGTGGAGTCAAAAAATTATAACCATACATAGCCTCAAACAGAGTCATTTTTATAGATCCATGCCATGCGCTATTGTATGCAAACTCAATGAAGGGTAAATATTCACTCCAACTATCCTGCTTTTCATTCACATACATATGCAACATAACTCCAACTACCCAATTAACCCTCTCAATTTCCCCATCAGTTTGTGGATGGAAACTTGTCGTCATATGAAGTTGAGTTCCAATCGATTCAAATGTTGCTCTCTAGAAATTTGATGTAAATCTTGAGTCTCTATAAAAAATTAATTCTTTTAGACATTCCATGCAATCGAAAAATTTCTTTTACAAAGATTCTTGCAACATTCAAAGCAATATCAGTCTTTTTCATAGGGAAGAAATGTGCCATCTTGGTGAGCGGATCGACCATAACAAATATGGTATCATGCTTACTTCTGCTCGTAGGTAATTTAGTGATAAAGTCCATAGAAATAGACTCCCATTGCTTATTTGGAACATCAAAAGGATGAAGCATTCCAGGCATTCTCTTAAACTCAGTTTTCATCTATTGGCACTTTAAACATTCACTATCATATTTTCTAATATCCCGCTTCATACATGACCAAAAGTAAGAATACTTTGTTTTAACAGAGGTCTTGAATAACCTTGATGTGCACACAAAGGTGCACCATGACAATCATGCAATATTCTAAATTTTAACGGAGATCTAGAAGATACCCATAATCGATTGTTACAATAAAAGGATCCATTCTTCAACTGAAATTTGTCCTGACACATCGATCCCTATTTGCATTCAAAAAATTCAAAATAGGTGCATAGAAAGAGTCATGTTTCAGTTCTTCTTGAATTTGATTGAGAAAATCAGAATTTATCATAGAAAGGAGATTACATGAAGCTCTTCGATCCAATGCATCCATGACCTTATTTTCCTTAGCAGCTAGATACTTAATGTAAAAATCATACTCCCTTAATAATTCAATCCAATGCTTCTACCTGTTGTTAAGTAATGATTGTGTGAAAATGTACTTTAGACTCTCATGATCTGTTTTCAATTCAAACTTAACCCCTAACAATAGATGTCTCCAATGCTTAAGTGCATGCAAAATAGCAAGCATTTCTAAATCATGAGTAGGATAATAAAGTTCATGCTTTCTTAATTTTCTGGACTCATATGCAACCACCCTACCATCTTGTGAAAGAACACATCCTATCTCACTACCACTTGCATCACATGCAACAACAAAAGGAATTCCCATTTTTGGTATTTTCAAAACATAATTTGCAGCAAGTCTTTGTTTCAATGTTTCAAATCATGATAATGCCACAGTTGGTTGCTTCTTTGATGACCATGAAATTAGCTTTGAACCTCCAAAAGATGAGTAGCAAGAAGTACTCCTTCTATCATCCTTGGAGCCGACCCAATCTACATTAGAATACATCTTGATATCCAAATCAGAGCTGAATGGATAAAACAACCCTTCATTTATGGTACCCTTCAAATATTTTAGGATCCTCTTGGCACCTTGCAAGTGAGGTCTTCTTGGTGTATGCATAAAGTGGCTTAATGTACTTACTCCATAACATATGTCCAGTTCAACTTGCCTCTAGATTGTCCATAGCCTCCTCTATGGAAGCCTCTTTCTCTCTGATTCCTTGTGTTCTTGAAGCATTCTTTTGTGGTGTGATTCCTTAGGCCACATATATAATTGCAAGGTGAGGTGTTGTAGGATCTCCCCCTGCCTTGCTTTCCTCCTCTACCCCTTCCTCTAGTACCTCTTCCTCTGCCTGTGAAATTTACTTGAGAGGTACTAGCCTCTTCTTCATTTGTTTTGTCTTTACGTTTATCCTTATTTTTATTTCTATCTGTGTAAAGGGCTGAAGATTGGTTACCTCTAGAGTTGTCTCCATTCTTTTTGAGCTTTGTCTCATGGGTGAAGAGTTGTCCCATCAAGGTGTTGAGGTCAGCATATCCATATAAAGGTCCATTGCTATGGTGAAAGACTCCCGCTTATCATCAGCTTTAATGCCATTTATAATTTGCCTCACTATCTACTCCTCTTCTATATCTTCTCCAATGCTTGGAAGTTGGTCAGCCACATCCTTCATCTTGGTAACATAGTCAACTACACTTTGGTTCGGTTGCTTTTTCAAGGTTGTAAAATCCGTCCATAGCTGGTTCTTCCTAGCTCTTGTATTTGATGAGAAGTATAAGGAAAGTACTTCCCAAGTCTTTTGGGAGGTCTTGCAATGTCTAATGTGAGGTAATAAGAAATCCGATATTGAGTTAAGTATATAAGGCCTAACAAGAGCATCCTTTGCACACCATGTAGTTAGCCTTTCTTGCTCTTCCCTTGTGGGTTGATGCTAGCATCCTTTGCACACCATGTAGTTAGCCTGATGGTCATAACAGAGAATTGAAGTAGAGAAGAAATCAATGCATATGTATTGAATGACATAGAAATACAATGACATTGGCAATGTTCAATTGACAATATGATGAAGGAGCTATGGAATGAGCTCACTAATCACAAAGTATCCCTCTCAAATAATCTTCTAGTTAGGCTCTACATGCAAGTCTTTTTTATCCACATTTATTGTTGAGATTGGAGCCAAGATTTGAATTCAAATTCAAACTCTCACCGAAAAGCGAGTCCTAAACAATAGGATATATTCTCTCTTCATTCATCTACCAATTAACCCGCAATTTTATTCCTCCTAACTCCTCCTGAGAGTAGTGCATCAAGCATAATCACTTTTACAAAGATAAAAGGTAAAGTGACTTTTTACAAGGGTGTGATCATACATGACTATATGAGATATATGCTAGTTATCCAAGTATGTAGGCTTGGATTCTTTTGCACCAACACGAAGTTCCTCACGAAGCCCTTCAATAAATTTTCTCTTCAAAGCATCACCACTAATCTCCAATGCATATTTATGAAGACGTAGAAACTTCTCTTTGTACTCATCAACAGACAAGCTATGCTTGTCACTTTTGTGTTGTCAAAAATTGTAGAACTCCATCTTCTTCTCCATATGGTAGTGTGGAGAAAAATAGCCTTTTTCAGCTTGTTCTCCAACTTTTGCCTTGGACTCCTCATTAAATTGTCGAAGATCAAAGAAATCCTCCAACTCTTCAATCCATGCATCAAGATCTTCACCACTCTTCTTCTCACCATCAAAATCATTCAACTTTGCCTTCTTGAAGACTTGGTTAATGACAAACTCACCTAGTTCCATGATTTCGTTTTTGTTTTCCTTGAGGCACACTTGATGTTCTTGCACCTTCATCCACTTCATCGTTTAGTTCCACGAATAAAGTTGCTGCACCTTCGTGTTGCTTTCCACCTCGTTCTTTGCGTAATTCTCCAAGAAGCTTCTGAATAAGCTCCTCTTGCTCACACACCTTTTGTGTCAAACCTTCCATTATTTTCTAGAATCATTTCTACTCTAATACCACTTCTGGTGTTTCCTCAATCACCATCTATCCTGAATCACAATATTTCAATCACTCAAGAATAACGGAGGAGAGAAAAACATAGAGGTTGCATAAGATAAGGAAAGAATATGATGCGGAAGAGTAGAAAAGATATGACTTAGAGAAAGAGGAATTCTGATATTATAGATGAGAATAGATGGTTACAATAGCTTTGGAAAATAGCTTCTTGACGAAGCCTCTACCTCCCAACGAGCCCTGAGCTATCACAATCTCATTCACACTCCCACTCTCATGTTGATATATTTAGGTAGTGATGTGTGTGAACACTCTAGGACCACCGGGGCACTTTTTTCCCTCGTTAGGAGGTTTTTTTCCCCCAGCTTGTATATATGCCTATTGCCCTAATGGGCTACTTATCTTTGTACATTCTCTAGTAATACATTGAGTATTGTGTGTTGTGCTCCAAGCTTCTTCTTCTTCTTCTTCCTTGTGATATTCACGTGCTTCCGCAGATGTCTAACTCCAACAATTGGTATCAGAGCAGGTCATCACTTCATCTAGGGTGCCGTCGACACTCCTCCGGTTGCAATCTCAGAATCCAATGAATTTTGGTGAGCATACTCAACATGTTTTCAACCCATGCACGAATGCATTTACCCATCAGCCATTATGGGTCACAAGTACTTGGGCTCACACTCTGAACTCATGTTTTAAAGATCCACGGACATCCAGGGTACAACGCCCGTACGCAAGAAGCAATTCACAGTAGACAGCTACTGAAGATCAACATGGACAACCTCTTTTGAGCAACTAACAATCTTTGAAAGCACAAAAATACACCATCCAGCTCAAATCCAAGGAACAAGTACATACATAAGGATCAACTCTCGCATACGCTAGCAGTGGAAAACTAAAGAACTAGATAACCAACCAAGCTACATTGGGAAGATGGACCGCACATGTTGATACATGAAGGACACTACCTCTCAAAGTACTACATGGAACGGCCACTCCAACAAGCGTCTGTCAATGACGACAGACTCGAGATGGGGGGAGTGTTGGAACTCAAGTTCAAGCAAGCACATGCAAGCACATCAAAGAGTTGGACGCACAAGAAGAGGGAGCATGTAGTGAGCTCCAAGAAGCACATGTCAATTTTTCTGAAGAAATCCTTATAAAAATAGTGATTTTTATCACTAAAAACCATTGTGAATACCATTTAATATTTGTGCAACTCTATTTTGTTCAATCCAAGGAGTCCTCAAGCTTGAGGAGTATTAGAAGTATCATCCTACCAATTTTCATAATTTTTAGACTCGGTTTGAGCCCTCAAATAAGCCCTAGAACCTAATTTTTAACTATGCCAGACACTAGGTCTAGACAGGAACAAAACCACTCAAAAAACTATAAAAAGCGCTAGAGAGCTGATTTTTGAGGTTAGCTTGTTGTAGATTTGAGCTTTTTAAGAGATTTCTTTTGTAATCAAAGCTTTCCATTGTTCCTCTCTTTGCTCTTACCTTGTGCGCGTGTGTGTGTATGTGTGTGCATGCTTGTGTGCTTTCACTCATGCACATGTGCCTTCACTTGGTCATGGTCTTCATACCAGTCCTCACGTTGTGGTCATGATCTGAAGCTCAAAATTAGAACCAAACAAAAACTATGAGCCAATGACAATAAAAGGAAAGTGTAATTCAAGTGCAAAGAGCATATGTTTGCTATTTTTCCAGATTGATTAGCCCATCGCCGGTCTTGGAGTTTCAAAGGATGGAATCTAATCTAAAATCAACTTTAAAGAAGTATTTTCTTAAGGCACTGATATCTATTTTGAGAAAGTGGGAGGGAAAATGCTCGAAGCAGTCCTGGACAATTTGAGAGTCCATGCACGTATTTCACTATGTGGAATCATTTCACAATATACATCGAGATGTGATAAGGGCATTCCAATCTGATACAACTCATAGTGAAGCGTGCCAAGATACAAGGTTTCTTGGTTGGGGACTATATGAACCTCCAAGAAGAGTTTATCATCTACACGGACTCGAATGCCTTTCTACATCATCACATTGTTTATGACCCCGTAAGAATTCTGAGTCAATATACAATGAAAGGGTACATTTTTAGCATCGCAGGGGTGTCTCATGTGTTGGAAATTTAGTAGGCCCATTACTGATACCACAAGTCCAAGGTTCCATAGCTCCAGCATATACAACATAGAATCTAGCAATCTTGCAATATTTACAAAACATGAACATACCACATTTAATCATACAAATGATGAGACAAAGATAGAGAAAGATTAGACACCATGTGTAAAGTGGTACGTAAGGCACTGCTTAATCACACTATCATATAAATGTTCGAATGTACAATATGGGAGCAAAACTCTCAACCACTCTATGTGAACAAAAATAGATGGTTGAGTGAATGTACAAATGTAACAAACATATTCAGATGTATGAATAGAAATCTGAATATACATGAGATGTGTAGTACATGAAAGCAATGGCTGAATAGCATCTTGCACACAAACAACATTACGACTAACCAAAATGTGTTAAGTCTGTGGATGATACAGACGATATCCTTTACTTTCAGAACTATACCCAACAAAAATACATTTTACTGCTTTATCATCCAATTTTCTGCGATGTTGTTCAGGCACTAATGCATATGCCAAATAACCAAAAACACGTAGATGACAACAGATGGCTTGCGATCATGCCAAGCCTCATATGGAGTGATAGACTGCAACGCTTTAGTGGGACACCTGTTCAGTACATATGCTACACACATGACAGCCTCAAGCCAGAAACTATGTGGTAAAGCCTGACTCTTGACCATAAACCTCGCTATCTCCATGAGTGACCTGTTCTTTCATTCAGCAACTCCACTCTGTTGAGGTGTATAGGACACTGTACACTGGTGTTTTATCCCACGTTCAGCCAGAAATGCATTAAAATCAGAAGGCATATATTCCCCCCCTCCATCAGAATGGAGGGTGCTCATTTTACATGCTGACAGATTATCAGCCAAAAACAAAAATTGTTTGAAGCACATGAACACTTTGGACTTTGCCTTCAATGGATATACCCATGCATGCCTGGAAAGATCATCAATGAAAGTCACGATGTAAAGATAATTCCCAAAAGAAGATGTCTGCATAGGAGCATAGACATCACTATGTACAAGCTACAATTTCTAAGTAGCCCGAACTGAACCATCTTTTAGAAAGGATGAACGCTGCATTTTGCCCAAAATACAGCCTTCAGAAACATGTTTTCTAGGTGCCTCAAGTTTGGGCAAAGAGGACACCATTTCAGATTTCTGCAGGCATAGCAAACTAGCAAAATTTAGATGACCAAAGCATGCATGCCAAAGCTTTGCATCTAACATAGCCTGAGAATCTTTCATATGAGCTATTACAAATCTTCCAGATCATTTATGAATCTTTCATAGTCTATGAGCTTATACATAAAATGCCAGAAGCAATAATCACATCGCCATTTGACAGATCATGAACTGTGCACCTGTCATCAACAAATTTCAAAACCAAGCCAATCTTAGCTAATGCAAAAACTGATAGCAGGTTCTTCTTGATCCCTGGCACAAATAAAGCATTTGACAAAGTGAAAGAACTACCATCAACAGTAGTCAAAATGATCTTACCAACTCCGATAACAAGATAAGAGGAGTTGTTGGCGCATGTAACAGTATTCCCTGTAGGGGCAAGCTCGAGTGAAGAGAAAAAACTGCGCTATGAGGTAATATGTTGGGTCACCCCACTGTCAAAATACCAAACATCTGAGTCTACTGCAGACATGCACTGCTCATGAGAAGATGGGTCAAAATTGCAAACAGTATTTAACACCCATTCTTCTTCCTGCACAAGATTAGCAGACTTTGTTTTTGGTGTAAAGGCTTCTGCAACAACCATTCCAGCCTCTTTCTTCTTTTCCTCTTTTGCTGCCAGTTTTGGATAGTTCTTTATGATATGATCATTCCCTTTACAGTACTTACAAAAAAATTTCTGCTTTTCTAATTTTTTCTCATCTTTGTCTTGGTTCTTCAAATATGCAGAATTTGCAGATTTCTGCTTACTAGTAGAAGAGCTCCATTTTCCTTTGCCCTTCGAACTAGCCAGGAAAGCTTGATCTACAACACACATAATGGACCTGTTCTGCCTGGAATGATCTTCCTGCAACAGAACAGAGACTAACTCCTCAAATGACAAGGCATTTGGATTGCCTTTCATCATCGACCGAAGAGTAGAAGCAAAACTTTGATATGAATCAGGAAGACCATTCAGAACGGTCTGCACAAGTGAGCTATCTGGTATAACCTCATCAGCAGAAATCAACTGTTCCTTCAAGTCTTTGATCTTTGTTAGGAAACTGTCTATAGAATCACCTTCATTCATGTGCTCACTCTCCAACTATTTTCGGAGGTAAGCAACAGGAGCCTCATTCCTATCTTGGTACAATGTGGTAAGTGTAGCCCAAGCATGCTTAGCTATTCTGCAAGGCAGAATATGAGGAATAATGGCACGTTTGACAGAGAAAGCTATCAATGCATGTGCCTGGGCATCTCTGCCATCCCAACGAATTTGCTCTGCAGTAGGTGCAGCACAAACTGCAGTACGACCAAGAATATGCAGAATACCATCATCTTCGACACCTTCTACATCAGCTTCAGTACCTGCAGTTGTAACAGTTGCAAGTGTGATAGGACGTTTTTTGACACCCTACACAATGTTCCAAGTCCTTTTGCAACCAACACATGTCGCATCATATAAGCCCATAACGGGTAGTTGGTACCATCCAACTTATCCTCAATAGCCAACATATGGAATACATCACTGCTTTCAGCCATGGCCGGTGACTAAAATACCTTGATGCAGAAAATTGACTGTATCTCAAAAAGTTGAATAGAACTTCCCAAATGAATTCCGCTACACCTGTAGCAGAGTTTGAGATGCTTATACTAGCAAACAGAAACTTGTATATACCTTTGGCACAAAAAGACAAAATAGCATACACAAGCACTACAATAATGCATTCGCAGGCCAAAACGAGTTCAGATCGCGATTTTGGCACCACAAAGCGAAGCAGTTTTGATCTCCGAAACACCCTGAGTATGATCACCAAATTTCGTGTGAATCTGAGACTGCCACCGGAGGAGTGTCGATGGTGCCCTAGATGAAGCGATGACCTGCTCTGATACCAATTGTTGGAGTTAGACGTCTACGAAAACACGCAATAGCACAAGGAAGAAGAAAAAGCTTGGAGCACAACACAAAATACTGAATGTATTACTAGAGAATGTACAAAGATAAGTAGCCCATTAGGGCAATAGCCATATATACAAGGCAAGGGAAAAAAACCTCCTAAAGAGGGAAAAAGGTGCCCCGACGGTCCTAGTGTGTTCACACACATCACTACCTAAATACATCAACAAAGAGTAGAAAAAAATCAATGGTTCAATATTATGGAGTTACAGAAGAGGAGTGCAATGCTAAGTTAGTCATTTTTTTTAAAGTTGGATGAATGCCAAGTTTTGAAGGGGCAATGGTTAGAGATAATTGCTTGAAAATGATGAGCAGAGCTTTGAAGGGTGTGCAATTGGAAGAGGACAATGGAAATCATACAATCACTCATAACAATTACTTTTTTATATAATTAGAAAAGCAGAAATGGTGGATTGTTTTCTTTGTAGTGCACCAATAGGGTCATGAGATCTTATCATGGTACTTACATTGAACAAGCATTCCAAGTACTGTATATTTATCCAAATTGAGTGTTCTTTAGCTCCTTGGAAAGATCTTAGTGACTAGTAAATGTGGTCAAAACGTTTTTGAAAAATGCTAAGTGAGTAGAGAACAGCATGCTCCGCAAGCATGAATAGATTTCTACAAAGAAGTTTGTGAGAAGGTCAACTAGTTCCTAGGGGGTTCCACCTACTTCTAGCTATAATTTGAAGGTCAATAAACTCCAACATTGGTATTAGAGAAATGAATTGAAGCTTGGATAATTTTCTAATACCTTGATAAAGAATTTGAAGCTATTGGAACAGAGGTGCATCATTGACACTACACAAAGGTAGAAGGAGATAGCAAGGATGCATCTCAAGCAACATCCAAGCAAAGAAAGGTGCATAAACTTGATTACAAAGGTAAATATCATACTTCTTCTTATCACACATATCCAAAAGGAGGTTTTAAGGAGGAAGTTTAGTATTTACACAATGGGTGATCAACATTCACAACAAAGAAGCTTGATAAGAACAACCATCAAGCATGGCGATTTAGAATCACAACATACTTGCAAGGTAGAGGCTTGTACGGTTTGATTGATGGAGCGTATATGAAACCTATATTACCAAAGGATCCAAATCCGCAACAATTAAGGGAGCTAAGACTTTGGAATGAAAGAGAAAAAAGGGTTATATTCATTTTATCACAAAATATTCAAGATTCAATGGTAGGACACATACAAGATCTCAACACAAATAGGGATGGTTGGCTTGCATTGGAAAGATTGTATACTAGAGGTACAAAAGCAAGGAAGATTCAACTTACAATGAGTTGAACAACATAAAGAAAGATACAAGGACATCGGTTAATGATTACTTGTTGAAGGTTAAAGAGATCGCATATCAACTAGGATCAATTCAAGCTCATGTGGAGGACGACAACTTCGTTGCACATACTCTCAATGGGTTTTGGGACGATAAGAGATGGAAACGATTCATTACTTTAGTTTATGTTAGATGAGAATTACCAGACTTTGATCAAGTTGTTGCTCTCATGGTCATGGAGGAGATGAATCTAAATGGCTCTTTTTCAAATAAAAAAGGATCTCAAGGACAAGATCTTTATGAGGATCATCAAGAGGTAGAAACAGAGGTAGAAGAGGTTCAAATAGATGCTGAGGAAGAAGAAGTGATGATCAAGGGACTTCAAGTGGCTCCTTCAACACAAAAGGAAGAGGAAGATCAAGTGCTAGAGGTACGAGAGGCTACTACAACTACAATTAAAGACAAAGCAGTGAAGATAACAACAATTGCTACATATGTGGATGGTATGGACACTGTGAAAGATTGCTTTCAAAATTAGAATAATAAAGGTGGAAATCAAAGAGGAGGCTATTCAAGAAGAGGTAAACAACAAGAAATTTTGCAATTGAAGGTAAAAGTGATGATTATGATTCTCTTCTTATGATGAAGCTAGAAACTAAGATGAATTGCAATAGTGATGTATGGTATGTAGATAGTGGTTGCTCGAACCATATGTCACATGATTCTTAATGATTTTCAAATATGCATAATCCTTCATGTAAAGGTCATTCTGAATCATGTATCATGGCCAATTCAAGTATCGTATCGTTTGAGTGCAAGTATTGTGTATCGCGTATTGTGTATCGTCCTCAAGCCAAGTATCATATCGTGAAAAATCTGGTGTCGTGTATCATTGGGTTGCGTATCACGATACTTCTCAAGTATCGTGTATCGCCAAGGGTTGTATCATATCGTGAAGCTGCAAGTATCATGTATCGTCTACCCCTGGTATCGTATATCACCCCAATACTCATCAAGTATCGTGTATCATGGTGATATCAACTATTGTATCTTGAGACCAAGTATCGTGTATCATATAGCTCAAGTATCGTGTATCGTGTATCATTTGCTCTCAAGTATCACCGATACCTCCTAAGTATCATGTATTATTTGTTCTGAGGTAATCCTAGAGAGATATGTTTGTCTGTTTTAATCCCTAGAACCCTGAACTAACATAGCTTTCTCATACGAAATCCATTTGTTGTGATGTTGAAGTTGAGTTTAGGTGAGACTAGGAAGCCAAGGGGGCTCCAAAGGATTTTGAGCAATACAAAGGGAAAACTGGGACCAGAAGACAAAGCTTATGAACTTAAGATTTGGTAGGCAAGGATAGATAAAGCATTAGATCATCTGAGGCCAGTTTCAACCATACTGCTAGGTCATGGGCACAACAACTTAGTGGTTATCCCTACGTGCTACATTTGGACACAAGTGATTCCGAAATGTCCTTCAACATGGAGAGACCCACATGTAGCTCAAACATTGGCTATTTGCAGACACTTGAAGGTCCCTATAAACACAATCAGAATATATTTAGACCAACCAATTAGGTGCTTGCATCTATGAGGATGGCCTGAGGCAATCAGTGGTCCAACTCAAAAATTGAGATCAACCCTTTGGACTTGAACACCCAGTGTTCAAGTTCAAAGAGGGTTCATACATTGATTAGGAAGGAACCATGTATGTGGTCACCAACTTACTAAACACGACACATGAATTTGGAAATGTCATTCTTGAGAATGAGGTAGGAGACCTAGAGCAAGGAGAGGTAGGAAGAGAACCCAAGACTCCTTGAAGTAAGTTAGTTTTGACCAGAGTGATCAGTCTAGATTCAATCCCTCAAGCCAACAAAAGCATATAACTATACTTGAACAGAGAAACAAAGGAAGCCTTTTGGAGATTCAAGCCACATCAACCTAGCCCAATAGTCACCATCTATGAGTTCAAGAATCCTTAGATACTAGGCAAAGTTGTCCACCTGGATAACACATTGGAGAGAATGTTCTTGGTAATAGAGCATGACAGGCATGCATACACTTGGAAGAGCGAATTGATTTTCCCTCTATCAAGGCCTAATGTTTCCCATGGCCTCCAAGGATCGGGATCATCCAAGGCTCATGAAAACCAGAGGGAAAGAGCCACAGAGAGACCTGAAGTAAGCTTTGCAAACACTGTTGTTAGACAAACTTATCAGCAACCTTACCAACAAGGTAGGTATTAGAACCAATACCGACATCCAATAATACATATAATTCATTGAACATCTCTATCTACTTCTCTGCTATGACTACCCAGAACAGTCTACTTTCTCTGATCATATCTCAGTGAATTCTCAACCATTTTCCATAATCCATGGCTTCTTGGAACCAACTTGGAGTCTACTTTGTGTTGTAGAAATTTCAAGGCATTTGGTTTAGGCATCTTGGAGAAACCATCGTCGAAGTGCTCACTCATCATATACTCGTTAGTCCCTAAAAAGTCGGGGGTAAGCTTTGGATTGCTAAAGTTATTTCTCAGAGCATAGTTTATCATTTTTTATGATTCTAGTTGCAATCATTAGCTTTCTAAGCAAGCTGAATTCCCTTAAAAGGAATTTCATCAATTGTTACTATATTGAGAGCACCGAGTAAAAAGGCCAACAGGTGTATGGACCAAAATAGCAAGCTTTTTCAACACTAGCTATTCTTGAAGCTATCTATTTTGATTCAATTGTTTTAAGCATCAAATCCAAAGTACATAGGTACTTTCTCGGTGTCATTTGCAAGCTAAAAGGGCCTACTATATAACTCTAAAGTGTATCAAGGCAGGTACAAAGTTGGTTTTAGGAGTACCACCTCACTTCCTTGAGGTATCCATCCATCTTCTCCAAGAGTGGTATCAAAGCTAGTTGAGGTAAAATGGGAGATGGTTTCCATTCTTTCATTGATAAATTGGATAGGAATAATTATCCAGCATGGTCCTTGAGGATGAAGACCTATCTACAAGGAAGAAGTCTCTATGTATGCATATCAAGAGATGAGGATATGCCCATATTCCGAAGCAAAGACCAACCTACAAGGGACGAGCAAGAAAGAGCCAACTCATGGTGTGCCAAAGATGCTTTAGCCAAGTCATATCTACTCAGCTCTATTTCTGACTTCCTTCTTCCTCATATTCGGAATTGCAAAACTTCGGAAGAGACTTGGGATACTCTATCTTCATATTTTTCCTCCAATACAAGAGCTAGGAAAAATCAATTATGGATGGAGTTTACTACTCAAAAGAAGCAACCTAAGTAGAATGTTTCAGAGTTTCTGACTAAGGTGAAAGATGTAGCTGATCAGTTGGCAAGCATAGGAGAGGAGATTGAAGAGGAGCAAATAGTGAGACAGATAATCAATAGCATCAAGGCAGACGATAAGTGGGAATCTTTTACAACTACAATGGATCTTTATATGGATATGCAAATTGCTGATCTAACCACTCTCATGGGGCAACTGTTCAACCATGAGGCCAAGCTCACCAAAAATGGTGAACCATCAAGAGGTAAAAATTCTTTTGCCCTATATACAGATAAAGTAAAGTCTAGGGATAAAGGAAAGAGTAAAACATTTGAAGATGAAGGTGCTACTTCTCAAGCTAACTATGCAGGGAGAGGTAGGAATTCAAGAGGAAGGGCAAAGCAGGTAAGCAAGGTAGGGGGAGACCTTTCAGCTCTTCTCCATGCAATATATGTGGACTGTCTAATCACACAACAGATGAGTGTTATAGGAACTTCAAGAACCAAAGAGGAAGAGGATTTCAAAGAGGTGGCTACTCACAATAAAGAGGAACATTCAATCATAATCAAGGATACAACCATGGCCACAACAACAATTAGAACAACAATTATCAAGGAGGATACAAATCAAGAAAAGACTTCAACAACTATACAAAGGATCAAGAGGATTCTCTTCTCATTATGAACATGAATTCAAAACAAGGTATGAATGATGAGCACCTCTTCTATATTGACTCAAGTTGTTCAAAGCATGTAGTAGGCAATGTAGCTCTCCTTTCTCATCTTGAGGAGCCCAAGGGAAAGCACCAAGTGTAGACAGGTGATGATACCAAGCATTCAGGTGTCAAGGTAGGAAATGTCAAAACTTTTGATGGGAATAGAAATCTGTTAAGCAGAGTTCTTTATGTACCTACTATCACAAAGAACTTGATGAGTGTTGGACAGATACTGGAAAAGGTTTTGCACGTTAGGTTCAATAAATTTGGAGATTTTGTGGAGGACCCCCAACATGGATTTAGGAAAATTTCAAAGGGAGAAAAAACAGGTAGATTGTTTACATTCGAGCTTGAGGACACTAGAAACATTGCATTTTATAATTATAAGGATCAAAATTTGTCTGAGTTAGAGATATGATTTATAAATGTGATGCATGTCCACTTGGTAAATCACACAGGTTACCCTTTACAAAGAAAGGCTATATGCATGAGGATTATTTGGAACTTGTCCACATAGATGTGTGGGAACCAAGCAAGGACCCTTCAATTTCAGGCTCAAGGTACTATGTGTCATTCATTGATGATTTCAGGAGGTGGACTATCTTGTATTTCTTGAAACATAAGGATGAAGTGTTCAGTTGTTTCATGAAGTATCTTGCACCTGTGGAAAATCAAACAAGAAAAGGCTTAAAGAGCATAAGGTCACATGAAGGAGGTGAGTACTTCTCAAATGAGTCTGATGCATTTTTGCAAGACAGAGGTATCAAAAGGAAGATCACTACTAGATATACTCCAGAGAAAAATGGAGTAGTAGAGAGGAGGAACAGATTGATTGTGGAAGCAGCTAGATTAATGCTAAATGAAAAGAAGTTGCCTAATTATTTGTGGGCAGAGAGTGTTTCTACTGCCACTTATCTTATTAACATGTTACCTTCTAAATCAATTGATGGGATGACCCCCTCTGAGGCATGGCATGGTAGGAGACCATCACTTGAACATTGCAAAATATTTGGTTGTGTTCCTTATGTGGATGTTCCATCTCAAATCAGAGGTAAGTTAGACCCCAAAGCAGAGAAATGCATCTTCATAGGGTATGATATAAATAAAAAAGGATACAGGTTTTATAATCAATCCAACAAAGGATTTATGGTTAGTAGAGATGTGTTTGATAAAAATGATTCTTGGTTTGAAAGTGAATGCAGGAAGGTCAAATTGCCTGACTTGGAAGAAAAATTTCCAAGCCTCACCAAGGAGAAGCCAAGCACAATTGAAGACATCAAATTAGATGATGAAGACACCATCCACTTCGAAGAATTTAAAGCATGGAAACCAAAAGGCAAGATCAAGATGAAGAGGTTGGAGGACATACCTCATTCATCCAACCAAGCCTTTAGGAGATCACAAAGAGAGAGTAAGAAGCCAATCAGATATGGGTATGATACTTCATTAGTCACTAAGCATTCTATTTATCTTGCTAAGTATTCATCACTTGAAGAACCTTCTTCATATGAAGAAGCAACTACCAAATCAGAATGGAAGGAGGTTATGGATGAAGAAATAGAAGCACTCCAAAAGAATGACACTTGGGAACTAGTACCCAAGAAAGCATCAATGAAGGTAATTCGTTCTAGGTGGATTTACAAAATCAAAATGAACTCAGATGGATCCATCAACAGATAAAAAGATAGGCTTGTGTCTAAGGTTTTTGCACAAACCCATGGAGTGCACTATGAAAAAACTTTCTCACCAATGGCTAAGATGCCAACCATCAGAGTATTGGTAAGTGTAGCTACATCTAGAAATTGGAATATGTATCAACTAGATGTAAAAAATTCTTTTCTCAATGGATGCATTTCAAAGGAGGTTTATATGGCTCAACCTCCTAGCTATGAAGATCCAAGCAAGGTAAATCATGCATGCAAATTGAAGAAAGATCTTTATCGTTTAAAGTAGGCACCTAGGGCATGGAGCCATAGGTTAACAATCTATCTTCAAGACCAAGGATTCATGATGAGCAAGGCAGATTCTTCTCTATTTGTCAAGAGGAGTAATTTAGAAATGATATATTTATGTGTATATGAGGATGACATCATTATTTTAGGTAGTGATGCCACTGGCATGAAACAAATAGAAAACCAAACGATGTAGGAGTTTAAGATCAGTGACCTAGGGCTTCTGAAATATTTTTTTGGACTTGAATTAGTATACACTAACTCTGGAATCTACATCACTCAAAGGAAATATGTGCAAGACATGTTGAAGAAGTTCCACTTGGAGGATGCAAAAGTAGATAGCATCCCTATGGAGGTAAATCATAAATTAAGTGCTCATGGAGGTGATTTGCTTGAAGACATTGCAAGTTATCAAAGCATAGTTGGGAGTCTGAACTATGCAACATTAACAAGGATTGACATATGTTATGGAGTAAGTGTTCTAAGCCAATTCATGCATAAACCTAGAGCACCTCACTTGGAAGCTGCTAAAAGAATTTTGAAGTATCTCTCAAAATCAAGGTCTTTACTTCCCATACACATCAGATTGGGACATAAAATTGTACTCAAATGGAGATTGGGCACGATGTAAGGATGATATAAGAAGTACTTCTAGCTATTTTTCTTTTGCACGTGATAAGCCAATTATTGCTAAACTTATTTCTCAGAGCATAGTATATCATTTTTTATGATTCCACTTGCAATCATTAGCTATATAAGCAAATTGAATTCCCTCAAAAGGAATTTGACTAAGAACAAGATTCATCAATATCAGGAACACTCCCATGATTTTTGGGGCTCTACAGAGATAGACCAGTGAGCAATGAAATGTAGTGTTATCCCAAAGTATAAATCTAATAAGCATGAAATTTTGTATTCACAAAGTAGACGTAGAGATCAATCCAATGCACTTTAAAACTCTGCAAAAGGTTGTGTAGAGCTTGAGATATGAGCTTCTGAAGTTACTACTCTAAGTGAGTATAGCAGAGAACAAAACAGAGACTCGGAGAATGATGAATGTATAGATTCACATATGATTACAAAATGACATGAAATGTTCACGTACAAGGCTTGTTAATCACCATTTCCTTCTTGCTCTTTTTATAGCTACTTTTGGAGGGCGTTTTCAAATTGAATCTTATGGCTCCATCTAAAAGTGATCCCCAAAGTAATGTAATATTCCCTCGGCTCCCTAATTCATGGTTTTAGGTAGTTAGAGCCACGAATTTTCTTTTTACATCATGGATGATGTAAGCCATTCTTTTTCTTTTTCACAATTACAAGAGATAAACTATACTCTTTTACAAGAGGTGTTCACATGACTACACATATGAACATATATCAAATAATATCAAGCATGTAGGCTTGGGTAAAATGCACCAACAAATGTGTATGTGACACGCATCAAAGACTTGAAAGAGCAATTGGCAAACATAGATGAGATTATTTTCGGATGCATCACTCAATTCTAAATTGTTGAAAGGATGACCGGAATCTTTTCAAAGCTTTTCTACTACACTCCATTTGGTAGCAAACGGAAATCCTAATATGTATGCATTTGATGAGGTTGTGTCTCTTCTTTTGCAAGAAGAACAATCTAGATTGGATAGGAGTGGTTTGATTGAGGGAACAGAAGCACTTGCTATCTCACAAAAGGGGAAAAGCAAGTATGGTTCATCTTTGGGTTCATCAAAACCAAAGCCTCAACCTTCCTCTTCCACTCATTCCTCTAATGATGGTGATTTGCAAAAGAAGAAGAGATGCAAATATTGTTGGAAGGTTGGTCAACTCAAATGCATATTTTGTTGCAAGCTATGTGCAAATATGAGACATCCATGTCTCTATTATATGCATTAGAAATTAGAAAATGGTTCCAAATGCAAGAATAAAAAACCAAGATATGTGTCAAAGTTAAAAGCTAAAAGCAACACAAAGGGATTAGACATAATGCACAATTGTGCTTATAATGAGAATGCGCAGATACAATGGTCTTATGTTATTCTAAGTTGGGATCATAGTGTACC
Organism: Ceratopteris richardii; assembly: GCA_020310875.1. NCBI lineage: Eukaryota > Viridiplantae > Streptophyta > Polypodiopsida > Polypodiales > Pteridaceae > Ceratopteris > Ceratopteris richardii. The sequence goes on along the minus strand of CM035430.1, from coordinate 6,558,964 downwards.
TCCAAGTCGAGATGAAGATGATCAGAGTTGGAAACCTATCATTAGCATTCCTTGATGAGAGTACATGTATGTGTGAAACTCTGATTATTGGAGAAGAATTTGGAGCTACATATAAATTGTGCTTGGAACATGGAACCTCCTTAAAGAAATCAAGAATGGAGGAGTTATTGTCAAGCATATGACTACATCATGGTACAGTGACACTCATGAAGGATACCAAATACTCTAGCTCAACACAAAATAATCAAGCAAAAGTTTGGATGGGATGCGTAAAGGCATGGCATCTTCTTTCTAACTATTTCATATTAATATTATTAAGATATTGAATTTATGGAAAGAATATCTAGATGTAACAACATTCATTGGAATTGATCCAATTATAGCACTCAAATGTGCAAAATTCTAGATGCCTTTGGATGGAATGATGCAGATCATCAAAAAGCAAGTCCTCTTAAATATGACATCAATATGCTCAAGACTTTCATTCAAACATTTATTGAGGACATGCATGGGGTGAAACTCATAGAACACACTGTTAGGGATTTAAGGATCATGTAATCTTACCCCTATATTCATATACATACATCATTTATAGAGCATTGCCTTAGGGAGATCATTATGTGGGTTTTGAGGCTCCCACACATGCATGCACATCTCTCTTGTCCTCTCTCTCCGTTCATCTACTCATTTCTCCTCTTGTTCATCACATTAAAGCCCTTCATTGGTATCAAAGCTTATAGATGGCTCGTGTTCAAGAAGCTTCAATGGAAATTTACGGTAGAAGAGTTGAATGTGCAGGTCGGCACTCTCTTGATAGCTACTTGGTATTTTGGTCATAATTCAAGCAAGGAAGCTTGCATTTGTGTCATTTAAAGTTCTATGTGTAGGTAATACAGAGGATTATAACTTCACATAATGGTGCAAAATCTTCTTTGGAGTTTTAGATTGCAAAAAACGCAAAAAACCTTGATATATGTAGAAGATGAGTTTACAATTTCTTGGATAGTAGGTTAGTTTTTTTGCCTATAACTTGAGTTTTAGAGGTCGGATTGAATGGATTCAACTTGTTGTGGATAGCTTGACTATAGTGTTTTAAAGCAACCTACTCAATCTTTTGAATGTTAGGTCATTAAAAATGCAGAATATAGAGTAATTATGCTACAGATGAAGGTGAAAACGATAGTAGATGCTTGTTTTGTGAATATCTTGAGGTATGCATCTCTGATTGAAGTGTTCTAAATATGTAGCCAAGAAAGATTTCTTGAATTTTTTTGAAGAGAAAAACTTCAAATTTAGAGGTTATTATTCCTAAAACAACAAAACAAAGAGTAGCATATTCTCACCATAAGAACCCTAATTCCTTTTTATGATCGATTTCTCTTTGGAACTTCTTCAAGAGAGATTTCTTGGTGTGTGAGCTCTTATTTTAGATCTTGACGGCATTGTCCATTTATGATTCATGTGGTAGCTCCTCCATATGAGATTAGAGCATGATCTTATCAAGTATTTCACATGTGAGATGGCATTGTGATTTACCTTTCATATTTATGTCATCACAATTTTGATCATAGTATTTTCAATGGATGTATAGTGGCATTGTGGTCTATATGTTGTTTATGCCACTTGGATATGGCTTAGCTTGCCAGTTGCATATATTTTATATGAGTTGATTTTGGATATTGGTTAGTACTTATATGCTTGTTTTTGTGTAGGTACATGATCGAGTTGGAGCCTCAACTATATATCATTTGATCATCATGTTGGCTTTGCATTGAGCCATATTATCATTGATCATTACATATGATTGCCACTACAGTTTGGCATTAATGGATGTTATATTCCCACATGCTTATTCTGGTTCTGAGTCCGTTTTATAGAGGAGATGTTGTTGAAATTTCATCGAATTTTATACTAGAAGAGTACTCTAGTAGATGCTTCTTACTTGTGTGATAGATTTGGATTGTTTCTTATCTCCATTCACATAAACTTGGTCACAAGTTATTCATAATAGGTTGGACTATCTTGCAAGATTCATTTATGAGTGGGAGGTGTATCACCATTGTATTGGCATGTATTTCCATCTCTCTTTGGGATGTTTATATAACATTAACTTTGATTAGATTAGTGATAGATAGTGACATGTTACTCATTGTTCATTTGCTATTGGTTATCTTGTTCTAATTTCTTAGTTTAAGAGGGATGCTCTACTGAATTTTTCTAGGAGTCCTTCACATCTACTTGGTGAGTTTGGAAGCTTGGTGAGCAGGCTTATGCTCATGGTTTTATATGCATGCTAGATGCATGGTTATATGATAGGTGATTCAGACGGTTTCTTCTCTAGTGAGACATTTTTGATGTGAGTTATGCATATGAATATGCAACTACGATCCTATTGGTGTTAAAGTATTATTTTTAGTCTCTTGTTACATTGCTAGTCTCTTGGATCACCATCATGTTGTTTTCTCGATTTGATGGCATTGACTTTCCAAGATGGAAAGGTGAGATGTGGCATACATTAGTTTGTGCAGGGCTACGCATGTATGTGCATAGAGATGCACAAAGGCCTCTTGGCATGCTGGACTATGTATGCAAGGATAAAGATGTATTGGCGAGCTCCATTATCCGATTACAACTTGTGGATTCTATAAATGAGTATGTGATGCATGAGGAGATGAGTGGTGCATTATGGCAGAGAGTACATGATATGTATGCAAGTCCATTAACTCATATGAGACATAGATCACATCAATGACTTTAATTTTGGCATTGTGTCCATGAGGGCCATACTCAATGATATTTCTTCAAATGGATGCAACAAGTATATTAAAGATATGCACATGATGCAGGTTAGATAGTGGTTTTAGGAGAGTCTATGATCATTCATTATGCTAGTGATGATAATATCACATTCTCCTATGGTTCGTTGTAGAATTCCTCTTGTTCATTGGATATCACACATATGGTATAATTGTTTGATGCATTAGACACTTTTCATCTTACTCCATGTTGCGAGTGGTTTTGTCAATTCTCAAGTGAGAGTCATGGATGCGTGCACATGCCTGATGGTATGATGTATGACATTGATGGTGCAAGAGATGTATGCCTTATACTACCTAGTGGAGCATCGTTTACACTCAGGATTGTATGTTATGTGCCTTCATTTCCTATGAGCTTGATTTCAGTTAGCCAATTATAGGAGAGCAGAGGTTATGCATTCCTCGGTGAGCATCATTTTTTAGTTGTAGTTTGGACAACTTATGCTTGTGAGAGGTGCCAAGATTGGGCACATGTATCCGTTGTAGATACTTCATGTGAGAGACATTTTCGTCTCAATGGGAGTTCAACCTTATGTGCGATGTGAGACTCATCATGTCTCATTTTGTCTACCTACAGATAGGTCTATTGATATTCATGATGCACATGTATAGGAGGATTCAGATGATCAAATGCATGCACATATAGAGCATTCCTTGGATGCTCATGATGCTTTTACTCACTTAGAGTTAGATCATCAGATGGATCTTGGTATTGATGTTGTGTAGTTAGCTCATGTGGTAGAGTAGGGTAGCTCTTATGATACATAGTGGATGGTAGGGTATGTTAGCTCTCAGGATGCACAACTAGATACATCCATGGTTGATAGGATGACTAATTTGGATGTTCAAGAGTCATTAGTTATGCACTCATTCTTAGATTTTCTCATACTAGCTGTTGACACATATATGTTAGGACATGTTGGTCTTGATGATGGTGCTTTGAATGCCTTGGATATGTGCATGGATGACATGCATAGGCTATCCAGGATAGCACATGTTTTGTGAGCATTTGTGAGTCTCATGTACGAGCTGTTATGCTCGAGATCAAACATTGCACTTGCTATTGGAGCATTTGCACTTGGAGTTATGAGTCATTCGATCATTGACATAGGCGTAGAGTGAGTGGGAGCTTTGTAGGGACTTCATTAGTTCTTGCTTCAGTCAGATGTAAGCTGGACTCTTATTGATATGAGTCTAGAGTAGTTTGAGGTGATACACCTTGTTTGAGGTAGATGGTGTAGGCTGATCAATATGGGTTGAGATCTAGACTCTTCTTGTACATTATTGTATAGTCCTACATCATTCTTTGTATATTTTTCCACTTATGGTCACATTGACCCTTAAGTGGGAGATTTTTGGGGACTAGTACCAAAGCATGGAAGAATCATCTTTGGAATGAGTTCAACCAGATGAAGAAGACTCCAAAACAAACCATCACAGATTTTGTTACAAAGGTCAAGGAGGTTGCTCATCAATTGGCACCCATTAGAGAGCTAATTGAAGAAGAATCCATCATGAAGCAAATCTTGAATGGTATTAAAGGTGACAAGCAATGGCAATCTTTCACCACAACCTATGACCTCATCATGGATATGCCAACTCTAGATTTCACATCTTTCTTGGACAAATCTTCAATCAACGGGCCAAAAATAGCTTAAAGGAAGGTAAATCCTAACAAGGTAGTTCAACAAGTGCCATGTATGCAACTATAAAGGACCAGATGCCGAAAGGCAAGAAAAAGGAAGATGATGAAGAGGACACTTCCCAATCTAACTTTGCAAGCAAGAGCAAGCAAAAAGGGAGGAAGAAAGGACTAACGCATGAGGAAACCAAAACTCAAGGAACTCAACCATGTTTCATCTATGATAAGACCAACCACATCACTCAAAATTGTTGGTTTAATGTAAAGACTGAGAAAGGATGTGGAAGAGGTGGATATGGCAAAAATAGGGGCAAAGGTGGAAAAAACTTCAACACTAACAATAAAGACCATAACAGAAGGGACTACAACAATTACTTGGAAGATCAACACCATGAGACTCATTGTTTCTCATGAATTTAACCCAAAAGGTAGGTAAAGAAGATAATCATTTATTCTACATAGTGTGAAACCTCTATCCTAACCAATTGTATCATATACGACTACAATAAACATAGTAACTTACAGCACTCTTGGGATGGATAGGGGTCTATAAATAGAGGCCCTATGATATTTTCCCACACCACAAGTTAAACAATTACTACAATAGATTACTAGTAGAACAAATTGTCACTTATGTTTGAGTGCCTCAAACTTCCATGGATTAGATACAAAACTATAACTTCTAACCAACACACCACGCTGAGCATTAGTTTACTGAGAATAATCTACTAGCACAGTTACTACTCAAGTGCATATCATTCATTTACACCACAATTGCTGACTAACTCACTATCAACAAAATCACTGAACTGTATCGTTTATCTTTAACATAGCACCCAATAGGGTTTAATTAATCATCACCAAGAAGGAACAACTTATATGACCATTAACAACACCGTACTCAATCAAAATAGAACAATAGCTTTGGAGAAGATTAGTCTGCACATGCTCACTCCACACGCAATTGGACAAACTAGCCATGCATCACCTACATAATGACACGAGTACACCCACCTTTTGTATTAATGTTGGAAAAAGGTTACAATGGTTAGGCCATTAGGATGCTTCATCGAAATATGTGCGAAATTTACAATAATAATGCTGCAGCCTAACATCGGCACACATGGTGGACTCAAACCCAAATACATACTAATCTTCATCAATAAATCCCTATATATACATTATTCATGCTTCTTCAAAATTGCACTTAATTTTCTTTGATAATGCCTTGAGTAACTTTTGTACATGCTCTGGATCCAGCAACTGTGCATCTTGACTAGTAACTTGATGAATAAGTTGCTGACTCTGGTCCTCCAAAAATGCTTCTTGGAAGTAAAAATAATCCATTAAAGCTACACGGCACCGGACTTTACTGTTGTCGACTTCGAACCTCTGTCCTAACTGACTCTATCAAATACGACTACAATAAAGAGGGTAACTTATAGGGTTCTTGGGATGGATAGGGGTCTGTAAATAGAGGTCCTATGATATTTTCCCACACCACAAGCTAATCAATTACTACAATAGATTACTGGTAGACAAATTTCCACTCATGTTTGAGTGCCTCAAACTTTCACAGATTAGATACACAATTCTAACTTCTAACCAACACACCACTCTGAGCGTTACTTTAATCAGAATAATCTACCACCGCAGTTACTACTCAGGTGCATATATCATTCATTTACACCACAATCATTGAATAACTCACTATCAATGAAATCAAAGAGCTATATCGTTTATCTTTAACACAACACCCAAGACGGTCTAATTTATGATCACGAAGCAGGAATAACAACTTATTTGGCAATTAATGATACCATACTGAATTAGAACAGAACAATAGTTTGGGAGAAGATCAATGAGCACATGCTCGCTCCACCACATGCAATCCGGTAGACTTGCGGTGCGTCGCTTATAAAATGACATGATTACACCCCCTTCTTGTATTAATGTTGAAAAAAAGGTTACAACAATTAGGACATTACAACACTTCACTGAAATATGTGAGAAATTACAATAATAATTCTGCGGCCTAACAATGGCATGCATGGTGGATGCAAATCCAATTACATACTAATCTTCATCAATAATTCTCTCTCTCTCTCTCTCTCTCTCTCTCTCTCTCTATCTCTCTCTCTCTCTCTCTCTCTCTCTCTCTCTCTCTCTCTCTCTCTCTCTCTCTCTCTCTCTCTATATATATATATATATATATATATATATATATATATATATATATATATATATATATATATATATATATATATATATATATATATATATAGTTCGTGCTTCTTCAAAACTGAGCTTAATTTTCTTTTGTAATGTCTTGAGTAACTTTTGTACATGTTCTGGATCCAGCAACTGAGCATCCTGACTAGTAGAACTTGATGCCATAGGTTGATGAATTAGGTGCTCACTCTGGTCTTACAAAAATACTTCTTGGACGTAAAAATCATTCTTTAAAGCTACACGGTACCGGATTATACTGTTGTTGACTTTGGCTTTGATACTTTTCAACTTCTCAGCATGAATGCCCAATTTGCTCTCAAGTCTTTGCATTTGTTGAGACTCAAATTCTATGGTCTTAGAATATGCGTGCCTTTCTTTCTGGGTAGTTTCTGATTCCTTCCTCAACTTTAGAAACGCCCCAAATTCATCTGTCATAGTTGGGCTTTATGAAATAGTTCCTCCTTCGTGGTTGCTAGTTTTGTTTCCCACTGGACAGCTTTGGCATGAATATCCATGTAGACATATTCCAGGTGAGTTACCTTCTCTGTGGTAGCCTCGGAGAGAGAGCCCATGCGATCCAAGGTGGCATCTTTTTCTGTGATGGCTTTGTGTAAGTGAGTCAACTCACTTTCTTGAGTGACCACATGTTGTTCTTACTGCACTTCACTTTCTCGAAGACTCAAAACTTCCTCCTAGAGGGGGGAAATATTATCTTCCAGAAGATCTAGTTTATCCTAAAAATCCTATTGGATTATGTGCTTTTGAGTGGCCAACTAGGACTGAAGGGTGTTGAAGATGTGGATCAAATAATGACCAATGTTGGCCAATTTTGGAATGGAGGACGAAGATGAATATGTAATCCTTCATGGTGGGGAGATGCATCAGTAGTGGTGTGGTCAATAGCAACATCTTCGACGTGGGGTGGGGGGTAATCCGAGGAATTTGGAGGTGTATCTGTAGAGGGGGCATCCGAAGAGGAAGCAGCATGGGGGGAAATGATAGGTGTAGAAGGCATAGTGGGACCAATGGGCTCTCGATGGGCAGGCAGGGAAGGGACTGCTTGACATTCTTTGTGAATGCGGTGGAAGTAGAACATCGCCCAGTTGATGGGCTCTTGGGCAACCACATCAATAAATGAATACATTGGCTAGGAGATACTATAATTCAATTTTTGGAGATTAATGGTAGACATAATGAATTGAAGGGTGTGGCACTCCAGGGTGGGCCCACACATGATAGCATACTCATTCAAACACTTACGAGGGAAGAGCTTGTTCCATTTCAGCCTTCATTTGATAGGTGGAGGTTGGAGACAACAGTGGAAAGGGTGATGTGGATAGTGAAAGATGGTGCCACAATAGGCCAGGCAGTGTTAGAGGTAGGGCATTGGGGGATTGCACGAGCTAAGGTTAGGGACAAGGGGTGTGCCGACACGGTGTGCCACAACAACTTAGAAAACTTGAGCAAGCCACATACTCTAAAGTAGTTAGTGAGCTCATCGAGAATGTGTGCTAAAAGCAGTGATATGGGAAAGGGGTGGCATTGCCATGACATGCATACATGCACAAAACATAGTCATGTGAACACTCATGATGCAAAAAGCACATAGAGATCACACAGAACAAACACAATAAAAGAGATGAAGAAAAAATCATAGCTTAAGTAGTAAAAGAGGAATGAGCAACATGCAACTAATCATAAAAGTGCGCACCACAAATGATATCGGACCATCATCTAGTCATAAATAGCATTTCACCACAATGAACATGAAACGTGGAAAGTGAGTGCTTGGAGTAGGTCAACAGCAAATAATGTAGCAAAAAGTGTGTAGGCGATGTGACAATTAAAATTCCCAAAATAAGAGTACAAAATATATTACGGTCAACTAGTCAACCATAAAAGAACTGAAACCATCAAGATTGGCATACCATGATAATCGAAATATCTACCGAAAACAAATCAAGCAAAAAACAAAGACTCATTGGAAATGATATCTAGAGTCATGTCAAGTCATGTGGGTGTGGAGGTTGGACAATAATGCTGCAACTTAGAGCCATTCACCAAGTGGGGGAGAATCGCTTTAGTAAGCATCACCAACCGGAATGTGGTCCGACCCAATTGTGTCAAAATCTAGTATGGGCTGAACCAGCGAAGCTTGAACTTTCCTGTAGCTCTATCAGATTTAGAATTATAAAACAAAACCAACTGGCCGACTTCAAAAACAAGAGTGCACAAAAATCAATCATGAGTCTTGGTCTGCCGAATCTGAACTTGTTGCATCAACAAAAAACTTTCCAATCTTTGTTCATCTAGAGAATGCAAGGCATCGAGATGTGTAGATCAAGAGTCAGCCAACAATAACTTCTTATCAATAGCCACTCATGAATTGGGTACGACCTGTTCCATGGGAGCAATAGCTTCCAGGCCATAAGCTAATTTAAACAGTGTGCATCTAGTGGATACTTTATATGTAGTTTGGTAGGCCCAAAGGATAAAAGGGAGAAGTTTATCCGAGCACTCAAGGCATTCCATAATCAATTTCTTGAGCATGGTGAGTAAGGTCTTATTTATACTTTCAGCCAATCCATTGGCATGTGGGTTATAAGGCGTACTAAATATATGGAGGATTTATTCTTTGTGAATGCGGTGGAAAGTGTTGGAAAAGTGTGTGCCTCGATCCAAAATGATTTCTAGAGGTAACCCAAACCGGGGAAAAACATCATGGAGTTAGACATTTAGTGACAACCTGAGCTGTTGTAGAGCGGACTGCCTAGGCCTCCGCACAACATGTAGCATAATCAATATAGGTGACGATATATCGGTTATTAGTTGGAATAAGGGGCAGGGTGATTGTTCCAATGAAATCTAGCCCCCATTTCTGGAAGGGTTCCAAAGGAAGGACTAGTTGGAGAGAAAACTGGTGATGATGCAAAGGCTGACTAGTATGGTGACAGGCATCACATTGCTTCACATAAGCATAAATATCATCCTCCATGGTAGGCCAGCAGAAGCTGCTTTGTAGGATTTTTCGGTAGGTAAATTCTGCAAAAAAATGTCCACTAGATGGGAGAGAATGGTCCATAGCAACCACGGAAGGAACTTCATGAGTGGGAATACATTGCAGCAAGACCCGAGAAGGATCTACATAATACACTTGATCGACAATAATATGAAAACGATCACTATAGATGGCCAATTTGTGGCACGCCATCTTAGATACCAAACTCGGTGGACACTTAGTAGTAAGAAAAATCATTAAAGTATTGTAGTAGGAGTCGATAATCGGTAAAGCAGCCTCTGGTGCACTCAGTGTCGGAGTTGAATAAATCATTGGAGAAGAGTCATCCACCTACTTGGAGGTTCACCAAAATCAAATCTAGATAAAAAGTCTGCAACAGTGTATGTTGAACTGGGATGATGGACGACATCATAGTTGAATTCCTATAGCAGTAGTACCCAGCGAGCAAGCGGACCACCCAAATGTTGTTGCCGAACTAGGTAGACTAGCGCAGCATGCTCTACCTGAAAGGTAAACTTATGACCTTGTAAATAATGCCGATACGTTTTTATGGAGTATATTAACCCCAAGCATTCCCTCTTATTTATGGAGTAGTTGCACTCTACTCAAGCAAGACGACAGCTAGCATAATAAATAGGTCTCACTTATCCTGACATTGCATTAATACACTTCCAATGGTGATGTCAAATGCATCAACAAAAAACATGGAACAATAATTGCCAGTTCAAGGCCTGCAAGATCAAAGCTTGCGTAAGGAGAGTTTTGAGGCATCCAAAGCTCAGCTGGCATTCTTCAGTACAATGGAATTGGCGAGGAGACATAGTGGTCAATTGGGTGAGTGGGATAGTTAAATGAGCCAAGCACCAGAGATGGCAGCCATGCGAACGGATCTGGCCCACAAAATGCATGACTTCCTTTGGTATTTTCGGTGGAGGTGCATCTACGATCACCTAGAATTTATTTGGGTGATAGTTCCCATGTTTGCAACAGGGCTGAAAACTTCATCATAATCTATGCCTTGTGTCTGTTTAAATCCTTTGGCAACTAATCTAGCTTTATATCTAGCTAGTAAACCATCAGCATTCCTCTTTACTTTAAACACCCATTTGTTTGGAACAATCTTCATACCTTCTTTCTTTGGCACTAGCTCCCATGTGTGATTATCTTTGAGAGCTTTGATCTCCTCTTTCATAGCTTGCTTCCATTCCTTTTGTGTGCAAGCTTCTTCATATGTCTCAGGCTCTTTGTCTTTGATAACCTGCATCACGTATGCAAAATGTGTCGCCATAAAACTATCATAACTCAACCTTTGAGTTGGATACCTTGTCCTTGAAGATCTTCTTTCATTGCCTTTAGAAAGTTGCTTCTTTAACCTATTCAACTTTACCATCGGAGTGATTACCTCTTCATATTCTTCTCCACTTGCATCTACCTCACTGTTTGGAGTAGCACTTGCTTTTTCAGCTCTACTATGAGCTGAATTTGGAGACAAAGAATGAATCCCCCTCAATGTTGGACATTCTTCATTTGATGAAGATGCCTCTGGACCTGAAAGCTTTATGCTTGATTGTTGAACTTCTCTTTGATTTGTTCCTGCATAATCATCACAATCTTCTTCAAGAATCTTTTCCTTTCCTTTATCTTCATACCATGGTCTTAGTTCATCAAAGACCACATCTCGCGAAACTCTTAATTCCTTTGTTCTAGGGTTGTAACACTTGTATCCTTTTTGCTCCGTCGAGTAGTCGATGAAAATGCATTTTTCTGATCTTGGTTCCATCTTTGTTCTAACTTATTGTGGAATATGAACAAAGCAGACACATCCAAACACTTATGTTGTGCACATATTCATCAAGTAAATGGCAGTTGTGGTAGCTTCATCCCAATAGTACAATGGTACCTTCATCTCGTTGAGCATGCATCTTGCAATTTCAGCAATTTGCCTATTTTTCCTCTCAGCTACTCCATTTTGTTGTGGTGTATACCTACAAGTGAATTGCCTTTTGATCCCATTCTCTTGTAGAAAATGTGAAAATTCTTTGGAGAAGTATTCTCCTCCACCATCGGACCTTAAGGTTTTGATAGACCTACCTATTTCTTTTTCAACTTCAGCTTTGAATCTTTTGAATATAGAAAACACCTCTGATTTTTGCTTCATACAAAACATCCATACCTTTCTTGAGTGATCATCAATGAAGGTGATAAAAAATCTATTACCAGCCATTGATGCCTCTTGGGTTGGTCCCCATACATCCGTATGTATCAAGTCTAAGACATTTGGAGCCACATAATTGCTCCTCTTGAATGGCTTCCTCATTTGCTTTCCTAGTTGACAAGCTTCACATAACTCATGTAGTCCAATGCTATTAAATTTTGGAAGACCTCTTACCACTTCATGTTTGCTCATGTCCTTCAGCTTTGGAATGTTGATGTGTCCTATTCTTTTGTGCCATGAGTCCAGCTCTAAAATCTTCTTGTTCCCACATTGAATGTACATGACCTTTCCATGTGGATGTTGGACGTCCAAAGTGAACATCCTTCCTTCTCTTCTACCTCGAGCAATGACCTTGAAGTCTTCCTTTGGATTCTTTATGAAGCACCCATTCTCATTGAATATGACATGATAACCCTTCTCTACCATTTCTCCTATTGAAAACAAGTTCTTTGAAATTGTAGGAACATGAAGAACATTAGATAGTACCTTTGCTCTACTTGTATCTCCAAGCCTTATATCTCCAATATGTTCAATCATGTGTTGAGTGCCACACCTAATTCTTCCTCGCTCTTGTGTTGGAGGACAAGTATGATGAAAGAACTTCCCAAGGCTTTTGGGAGGTTTTATAGTTTCTAACATGAGGTAGCAAGAAATCAGAGATTGAGTTTAGTAAGTATGACCTTGCAAGAGCATCCTTCTCACACCATGTGGTTAGCCTCTCTTGCTCTTCCCTTGTTGGTTGATTCTTGCTCCTGAAGATTCGCATATCTTCATCTCTTGAGATGTATACATATAAGCTTCTCCCTTGAAGTTATGCTTTCATCCTTAAGGGCCATGCTGAGTAATTGTTCCTATCCATCTTGTCAATGAAGGATGTAAAATCATCTCCCATCGTGATTGTGCTTGCTCTGATACCACTGTTGGAAGAGATGGTGGATAATCACAAGAGATTAGTTGGTGTAGCTAAATCCTGCTTCACACATGCTATAAATAATGTCTAGAGAGTGTTGTGGGCCTCCTTAGCTAGCTAATAACCATAAAGGATCATATATGATGCTTGGAAGATGAGGCACAAATGATATGATGAAAACAGATAGGTGTGTATATGATCTAATGCATAAAACTTGCTATTTTGGTTGAGACATTCACTCAGTGTTTCACTTAATTCTCTGTGTACAATAGCAATTAGAAAAATTTCTTTTAGGGATATTTAATTTGCTAAACAAGCTACCATTAATGAGTGGAATCATCTAAAACGATGAACCACGTACAAAGAATTATGTTTAGCAAGTAGATCAATAGTCCTAACTTTTATGGGCTTACATTGTCACAAATCCTTGAGTAAACTTTGATTAATATCTAACAATTGCAAGAACCAAAGTACATGAAACTTTGTGAGATCAAAATATTTAGTATGCTGAATATTTTATTATTTGAATCATGAAAAATGATGCACTACACAATGAGAACCATCTCAGACAAGATCATTGTTGTGATAGAGTATGAGAGAGATATGAGAGTAGGAAGTAATGAATATGTATTGACTAAATCATGTAAAATTACAAAGTCATTGGCAATAAGGCATTGCTCAATGATAGTAGAATGAGAGAGATATGAGGTGAGATCCTCTTCTCAATGAAGGTGCATGAGAATGATCTCTGATCCTCGAGATTACACGTGAGATTTTCTTTCCAAGTTTTATATCTTTGTGTTGGAGCCAACCATTTGAGTTCAAATTCAAATCCTCACCTAAAAGTGATCCTAAAGTATAGGATTGGTTCTCTCTTGAATTTATCTAACAAATGATACGAGATTCCAAGCTTCCTAACTCCTTGTGGGTCTATATTACTTTTAAAATGAGTAATTAGACTCAAAGTTACAAGTGGTTGTACATATGAAGCTTCCCAAGTGATATGCTAATACATCAACCTTATGTGTATTCATCAAGTAAGTAGGCTTGGGTTTTAATTGCACCAACACCACCCCCTCAAGAGTAACATGCTTGATCTTTATTGCTCCTTGATCTCTTGAAGCCCAATTATTAATTTGAACTTGTTTAACTTTGTTCCATCCAAAGCTTTAATGAGTAAATCTGCACATTGCAAATGAGTTCATACATATGCTAATTGAATATCTTAACGTAATCATAATGCACTTCAATGTGCTTAGTCCTGGCATGGTACACAGGTCTAGCAGCCAAATGAAGTGATCTGGTATTATCTCCAAATATAGTTGGAGTGTAGGAATGTATCTCCAAATCTACATACAATTGCTTAAGCCACATAGCTTCCTAAGTTGCATTAGTCAAGCCTCTATATTCTGCTTTTGTGGAAGATGAGACCACAGTTGGTTGCTTCTTGGATGACCATGAAATGAGCTTTGAACCTGCAAAAGATAGGTACACTAAAGTGCTCCTCCTCTCATCCTTGGAGCCAACCCAATCTGCATCAGAATATGACTTTATATCTATGTCATAAGTGAAGGGATAGAATAACCCCTCATTCATTGTACCCTTTAGGTACTTAAGCACCCTCTTTGCAGCTTCCATGTGTGGCTTCCTTGGTACATGCATGAATTGACTTAGTGTACTCACAGCATATGCAATATCCACTCTTGTTAAGGTGGCATAACTAAGACTACCCACAAGTTGTTGATATATTGTAATGTCATCAAGTGCTTCATCTTCATGTGAACTTAACTTATGATTGATCTCCATAGGAATACCTGCAACTTTAGTGTTCTCCATCTTAAATTTTACTAGCATATCATTTATGTACTTCCTTTATGTGATGAATATACCTGAATTTGTATGCATAAGTTCTAAGCCAAGGAAATAGGTTAACAACCCTAGATCACTGATTTTGAATTCCTTCATCAATTGAACCTTGACCTGCTTGATACCATCAGAATCATTACCTATAATGATGATTTCATCTACATAAACACACAAGTAGATGATCTCTGATTTCTTCTTCACAAACAAAGAAGAATCTACCTTGCTTGCTATAAAACCTTGATCTCGTAGATAGGTAACAAGTCTATGGTTCCAAGCTCTACGAGCTTGTTTGAGACCATAGAGTGCTTTTCTAAGCTTGCATACATATCCTGCCTTTTCTTCATCTTCAAAACCTAGTGGTTGTGCCATATACACTTCCTCTGATATCCAACCATTCAAGAAAGCATTCTTCACATCTTACTGATTTAAGTATCCATTTTTGGATGTAGCAAGACTTACCAATACCCTGATTATTAGCATCTTTGCCACAGGTCAAAATGTTTCTTCATAATCTACTCCATGTGTTTGGCCAAATGCTTTTGCCAGTAGTCTTGCCTTGTACCTGTTTATAGAACCATCCGAGTTCTTTTTAACTTTAAATATCCACCTTGAACCAATTACCTTCATATCTAGTTTCTTGGGAACTAGGTCCAAGTGTGATTTTCTTGCAGTGCTTCCACTTCCTCCTTCATGGATTCTATCCATTCTCTCTTCTTCTTAGCTTCTTCAAATGAAGAAGGCTCCTTTGCCATTGAATCTTTAGTGATGTATACAGAGTGCTTTGTGACTAGAGATGTGTCATATCCATACCTTATGGGGTTCTTACTTTTCATTGTGATCTTCCTAATGCTTGATTGGAAGACTCGAGCAGATCCTCTAATTTTTTGTATTTGAATTTGCCTCTTGAATTCCAAGCTTTTAAATGAATCTATTGCTCATCTTCTGATTTGATGTCCTATGCAAGTTGTTGGTCTTCTTGAGTTAGGGTTGGAAATTCATATTCCAAGTCATAAGGTAGTTTAACTTTCCTGTAATCATCTTCAAACCAAGAGTTATTCTCATCAAAGACTACATCCCTACTAACTATGAATGCCTTGTTAGTGGGGTTATAAAGTCTATATCCTTTTTTATTCTGATCATACCCAATGAAGATGCACTTCTCAGCCTTAGGGTCAAGTTTCCCTCTGATCTGTGATGAGATGTGTGCATAGGCAATACACCCAAATATTTTGCAATGATCCAATCAAGGTCTCCTGCCATTCAAGCTTCATATGGTGTCATGCCATCCAATGACCTGGACGAAAGCCTATTAACCAAATAAGTAGCTGTAGAAACAGCCTCTGCCCATAAATAATTAGGTAATTTTTTCTCATTTGGCATACACATAGCTGCCTCAACAATTAACCTCTTCCTTCTCTCTACCACTCCATTCAATTTAGGAGTGTATCTGGTTGTTACTTCCCTCTTTATGCCTATATCCTCTAGAAATAGATGAAACTCATATGAAAAGTATTCACCACCTCCATCAGACAAGATTCTCTTCAAGCTCCTTCCTGTTTGGTTTTCCACTAATGCTAAATATTTCTTAAAGCATGTAAACACCTCATCCTTATGCTTCATAAAATAGAGAATTTTCCACCTACTGTAATCATCAATGAAAGAGACATAGTACCTTGAACCTAAGATGGATGAATCTTTGCTAGGACCCAACACATCAGTGTGTACAAGCTCCAAATAATCTTCATGGATGTATCCTTTCCTAATGAATGGTTGCCTATGAGCTTTGCCAAATCGGCAAGCTCCACATTTGTAAATCATATGTTGCTTGGTCACATTAGGAATCCAAAGCACACTTTGATCCCTGCAAATTTGCTTTAGAGTTCTCTCTCCTATGTGTCCTAGCCTCTTGTGCCATATTCCCAACTTAGATAGGGTTTGTTCTCTATAACTGAATAGTACTATGTTCCTTGTGTCTTCAATTTCAAAAGTAAACTATCTACCTGTCTTCTCACCTTTGGCTATTCTCTTGAATCCTTGTTGGGAGTCTTCCACATATGCTCCATGTTTGGTGAACCTAACCTTTAGAGCTTTCTCTACTATCTGCCCGACACTAATTAAATTTTTGGTTATGGTAGGCACATACAAAAATTAGCTCAAAAGATTCATACTACCATCTGATGTCTTAACATTTCCTATTTGCTTGACTGAATGCTTACTGTCATCACCTCTTTGTACCTCATGATTTCCCTTTTGTTCTTCAAGATCTTATTAGAGTGCTACATTCCCTGCTACATGATTTGAACAACGTGAACCAATGTAAAAGATATGCTCATCATTTTTACCATGCTTGAATGTCATGTTCATAATGAGCAGAGAATCCTCTTGATCTTTTGTGTAGTTACTGAAGTTTCTTCTTCCTCTAAATCCTCCTTGATAGTTGTTGTTGTTGTTGTTGTTGTTGTTGTAGCCTTGATTGTAATTATGGTTGTAGTTGCCTCCACCATTATTGTACCTGCCTCTATTTTGTCCATAGCTTCCTTTATGGAAGCCTCTTCCCCTTTGGTTCCTTGTATTCTTGTAGCATTCTTCAGTAGTGTGGTTTTTGAGACCACATATATTGCATGGTGAATTGTTGTAGGGTCTCCCCCTACCTTGATTACCTCCTCTCCCCCTACCTCTAGCTCCTCTTCTTCTTCCTGCATAATTGGCTTGAAAGGTACTAGCTTCTTCATCTTGTTTCTTACTTTTACCTTTATCCCTAGCTTTATTCTTATCTCTATAAAGGGCAGAAGATTGGTTACCTCTTGGGTTGTTACCATTTCTATTGAGCTTTGCTTCATGGGTGAAGAGTTTTCCCATCAAAGTGTTGAGATCAGGTATTTGCATATCCATGTAGAGATCCATTGCACTGGTGAAAGATTCCCACTTGTCATCAGATTTAATCCCATTGATGATCTGCCTCACTATGTGCTCTTCCTCTATCTCTTCTCCAATGCTTGCAAGTTTATTTGCAACATCTTTCATTTTGGTTACATAGTCGGCCACTTGTTGCTTTGATTGCTTCTTGAGATTTGTGAATTCCATCCACAACTGATTCTTCTCGGCTCTTCTGTTGGAGAAGAAGTACAATGAAAGAATTTCCCAAGTCTCTTGGGAGGTTTTATAGTTTCTAACATGAGGTAGCAAGAATCAGAGATTGAGTCTAGTAAGTATGAACTTGCAAGAGCATCCTTTTCACACCATTTAGTTAGCCTCTCTTGTTCTTCCCTTGTTGGTTAATTCTTGCTCCTGAAGATTGGCATATCTTCATTTCTTGAGATGTATCCATATAAGCTTCTCCCTTGAAGGCATGCATGCATCCTTAAGGACCATGCTAAGTAATTGTTCCTATGTAGCTAAAGCCTCCTTCACACGTGCTCTAAATAATTTTTGGAGAGTGTTGTGGGCCTTTTTAGCTAGCTAATAAGCGTAAATGATCATATATGATGCTTGGAAGATGATGCACAAATGATAGGATCAAAAGAGATAGGCATGTATATGTTCTAATGCATAAAACTTGCTATTTTGGTTGAGACACCTGCTCAGTGTTTCACTTAATTCTTTGTGTATAGCAGCAATTAAAAAAATTCCTTTTAGGGATCTTTAATTTGCTAAACAAGCTACCATTCATGAGTGGAATTATCTAAAATGATGAACCATGTATAGAGAATTATGTTTAGCGGTAGATCAATACTCCCGACTTTTACGGGCTTACAAAGACACAAACCCATGAGTAAACTTTGATTAATATCTGATGATTGAGTGAACCAAAGTAGATAAAACTTTGTGAGATCAAAAAAGATAGTATGCTGCATATGTCATGCTTTGAACCATACAAAATGATACACTGCACAATGAGAACGAGCTTAGACAAGATCACTCTTGTGATAGAGTAAGACAGATGTTGCTCTAGCACAATGGTGAGAACCACGTTAAGAAGCTCCACCTCCTTAATGTCAATCCGCAGAAGAGATAGGAGTGATATGAAGATCGTGAATGTGAGATGAAGTGAGAGTGAAGGTGAGAAGCATAGAAATGCACACACACTTACACACACACTACGAAGAGACAAGCAAGACACAATGGAAGGTGAGAAATCAACTCTATTACTCAAGAACACTATTACAAGCTCAAAAGAACTCTAACCTCAAACAAGCTAACCTCAAAAATGAGCTCTCTAGCTCTTTTTATAGTTTCTAAACTAGTTTTGACCGGTTTCACATCTAGTGACCGGCATAGTCAAAAATTAGGTCCTAGATGCTATTTGGAAGGGTAAACGGTGTCTAAAAAATAACGAAAATTGATACGCTTGTTCTACCTAAGCTCCTCAAGCTCGAGGACTCCTCGGCTTGCACAAAATGGAGCGAGGAATTAAGAAAAGGGTTTTTCTATGTTACATATGTTACATTAGTGATAAAAATCACTGTTGGAGGTTTTTTGAAAAGTATTTCTAAAGCATGATTCTTTGAAAAAAGATTCGACTAGCTCCCTGCTCTGTCGTTACATGCTTCCGCGTCTTCTATGCCTCTGGCTGCTTCCAACACCCCCCTTCCTCTCGCTTTTGTCGTCCCTGACAGAACCTTGTTGTGAGGTCTGCCGGATATAGTTCTGTAGGAGGTCTTGAGCGAGGGTGTGCTCCGAGATACGAATGCCTTGGGCCAGCTCGGCCTCGAGTTTCTCCCAATCTATTGGTTGCGGTTCTTCCGGTGTCGGGAGCTGATAGTGTGTGGAATAGACCATTCGTTCACAAGCAAATAATTGTAATAAATGTGTAGGCTTGCTTATGAATACCTTTGAATGGTATTCCCAGAAGCCGGTTGTGAACATCTCTTCGAAAGTCTGCTTGTAGCACGCCGGTAGGTACTTTATTCTGCAATGCCAGGCATAACACACCCGTAGTGATGGCGTTGTACTCATATCATATACCAGATCGAAATTGCCATGCTCAAAGCCCGGCGTGTTTACATGAGGTGCCTTGACGCGTCCGAAGACTTTAAAAATCATTTGCATCATGTCAAAGATTTTGACAGTCATGTGCGCCGCTATATCATCCATATGCTTTAGTCGAGGGAGCCAGTGGCGAATTGTAGCCATCATGTAGCCTACAGTTGGTAACTCAATGGGTGGCTTAAAATAGGGGTAAGTCAACCAGTCTTGGCACTGCTTATTGTTTTGTACCTTAATAGCAAAGGCTGTCCAGGAGCGACGTCGTGGTACTGGTCCCCAACATGGGTTGTACTTTAAGTGCAAAGGTGCCTTTACCCATGTACTCATCATTTCTGGATATTTCTGTAGTAAATCTTTTCGCCACTCTGGTTGATAGATCTCTCCTTGCTGCGCATCTAGTGGCAAATTGTCCTCCTCGAATTGAGTCGCATGCAATGGTTTCTTACCTGTCTCTTTCTCAATGGCTAACTGGTATTCGGCCATTAACATAAAATATGGATTATATTGTAGCTCATGCCCAGATATGTATCGTCGCGGGGCCAAATGAGCAAAGAATGGAGATTGTAAAATTCTTTCTTCTATCATCGCCATGGCATGTAATTGTGCCTCTACTCTAGCTGAGTGCGTTGTTCCAAGTCCCTCAATTATCTTCATCCACGCGGGGGTCGGGAGTTCGTAAGTCATCTGGCCCTCGGCCGTGACGCGTCCGCCTGGGATTGGTTGTGGCTCGTACGCCTCTTCAAACGTTTCCTCCACCGGGATGGTGACAGTTTCTTCTTCAGCTGGTAGCTCAGGTGGGGAATCTGGCCTTAGTGGTGCTTCATACTGCGATCCTTGATTCAAGGTTTGATACTTGGGCCCTTAATGCGTTGAGTTCCTCTAAGACGTCAGGAGAGGGTTCCACAGGTGCTGGTATGTCTGGGTGTGCCGGTGCTCGTAACTGGAGTAATTTATGATCTTCTTTGAGTTTCTGTAACTCCTTATTCATGCGATCGTATTCATCTAGCAGCCTTACATGATCTTCTAGCAGCATCCTCATCGAGTCTGAGGGAATGGCTTTGAACCGACTAGGACTGAGTGGTTGGTCTGGATGGTCTAGGGCTGCTTCTAAGTTTTCACGATTCTGGTCCTCTAAGCGCTGGTTTTCTTCCTTGGCGGCTGCTAGGTGTCTTCGTAGTAAGCCCATGTTTCGTGTTAGCGTTGCATTGCGAACTGTCTGGGCTCTTATTCCAGGTCAGTAGTGGCTTCCTTGGTTTTTTCTTCGCTTTCTAGTTCTAATTTATGATAGGCCTCTCGTAATTCCTGGTATCGGCTGTTCAGTGAGGCATTCTCAATAGACAATAAATTAAGCTGCGACTGTAAGTCATTGGTTGTCCTCTGCAGCTGCTGGTAATTATCGCCAAGAGATGTGAACTCATCTCTGACTTGCGTCATACACATGAACATCTGTCGAAATGCATTATCTACAGTGGGTGATAGTATTAATGGGGTGCTAAATGAAGATGCAGTGGGTGTAGATGCAACGGGAATGGGGAATGGGGGTGGGAAGGTGGA
The DNA here is from genome assembly GCA_020310875.1 of Ceratopteris richardii. Taxonomy (NCBI): domain Eukaryota; kingdom Viridiplantae; phylum Streptophyta; class Polypodiopsida; order Polypodiales; family Pteridaceae; genus Ceratopteris; species Ceratopteris richardii. The sequence continues at coordinate 6,537,724 of CM035430.1, read as the reverse complement.
TGCTGTGGTGATTGTGGAAAATTGTGAGGTGCCTAAATATGTTTGTGCCGTGAGTGAAGTGAGTGATGGTGCAGTGGGTGGTGAGATGTCCATGTCATTGGACGTGTCCAGTGCAGTGACCGTGAATATGGGTGTGACCGTGGGTGCTTGTGCTGGTGTAAATACGGGATTTACAAAGGTTGAGGAGTAATTTACAGGGGGGCTGGCTGGTGCAGCTTGGTGGAAAGGGGAAATAGGGGTTACCGTGGGTCGGGGAGGTGAGACTCGGGAGAAGGTTAATGGTGGTGGGAATGGGAAAAGGGGTCGTGGAGGTGTGGGCAACGATGGAAAAGATGGATGGAGGAATGGGTTGGATAGAAAGGTGGGTGTGTGAGGGGGTAGACTAGGTCTAATGGGTGCAGGAATTGTGGGGTGAGTGGTCGTAAAGAGGATTTCTGCTACGCCACCGGCGAATGAAGATGTTGGTCTGGGAGAAGGAGGGTGAATAGGGGAGGCTGGAGGGATGGGCGGTGATGGAGGAGCGGTTGGGGTGGTCGGTACTTCAGTGACTACTGTGGTATGTACAGTTGTAGCGCGGGGTGGGGAATCTACAAGGAGGGTTTCTGCTGCCAACGAACTTTCGGGGACGAGGCGTGCCTCCCTGGCTTGTTCTGAAGACTGTGCTCCTGTTGGTACACGAATGTATTCGCCGGGCTTTGAAAGTAGTCGTACTCTGCGGTAGTCAAACTGGGGTAGTGGCTTTCGTTGCAAGTACCTGAGGGCTTCGTTGGAGCCTACTGATTTGACTAACTCTCTGAATCCTTTGATGTATGCGTCTTTGAATCCGCCTGTGACAAGTTCTTGTTCTATTATCGCTTGACTCTCTTCCTCAGTCAGCTTTTTGCGTGCCCAAACCTTTTCCATAGTTCTATACAACTTCTTAATAGCGAGTGTGTAACTGGCTGCTTCGTAAGTTTCATCTTCATGGTTACCTGTATCACCATGTGTGTCTATTTGTTGGCCTTGGCCATCTATCTGTTCATGCTCTTGGGATTCGATAGTGCCGTGGCTTGCTTCGTCATCGCCTTCGTCGTCATCGGTTGCTGTTCTTTCGTCATCAGAGCTAGACACAATCTGTCCTTGTGGCTGATCCCTGGGTGTGGTAGGGTAGCTAGGCCTTTCAAGTTCTTGAGAAAACAATTGTCCTTCTGAAAACTGGAACTCATTGGAGAATGCATCGGGCATCTCAAAATCAAAAGTTGGATCCAGTGGTGCTGTTTGTTCTGCTTCTAAATGGGGTATTGGAAAAGAGAACGCTTCCGCACCAATGGTGGTGGGAATTTCAGCTGCTGTGGTGATAGGTTCTGTGGTTGTGGCTGCTTGGGGTGCAACAGTACTGGTGGTGCCCTCCGTTACAACTGGTCTTGATAATCTGATACGAATAGGTTGTACTGTGGGAGTGGCTGCTGTCGGTGACTACTCTGGAGATGGTTGTGGCGAGGGTGATTCTGGGACTTGTAGGCACGGGATAGTTCCTCTCATGCGTTTTCCGGCTCTGCCTTTGCTAGCCTTTCTAGCTTTCTTAGTGGTCCCTTTGAATGCTTTCTTATTGGTCCCGGCAACGGCGCCAAATTTGGTGTTGCTCTAGCACAATGGTGAGAACCACATTAAGAAGCTCAACCTCCTTAATGTCAATCCGTGGAAGAGATAGGAGTGATATGAAGATCGTGAATGTGAGATGAAGTGAGAGTGAAGGTGAGAAGCATAGAAATGCACACACACTTACACACACACTACGAAGAGACAAGCAAGACACAATGGAAGGTGAGAAATCAACTCTATTACTCAAGAACACTATTACAAGCTCAAAAGAACTCTAACCTCAAACAAGCTAACCTTAAAAATGAGCTCTCTAGCTCTTTTTATAGTTTCTAGACTAGTTTTGACCGGTTTCACATCTAGTGACCGGCATAGTTAAAAATTAGGTCCTAGATGCTATTTGGAAGGGTAAACGGTGTCTAAAAATAACGAAAATTGATACGCTTGTTCTACCTAAGCTCCTCAAGCTCGAGGACTCCTCGGCTTGCACAAAATGGAGCGAGAAATTAAGAAAAGGGTTTTTCTATGTTACATATGTTACATTAGTGATAAAAATCACTGTTGGAGGTTCCCTACTCTATCATTACATGCTTCCACGTCTTCTATGCCTCTGGCTGCTTCCAACACCCCCCTCCCTCTCGCTTTTGTCGTCCATGACAGAACCTTGTTGTGAGGTCTGCCGGATATAGTTCTGTAGGAGGTCTTGAGCGAGGGTGTGCTCGGAGATACGAATGCCTTGGGCCAGCTCGGCCTGGAGTTTCTCCCAATCTATTGGTTGCGGTTCTTCCAGTGGCGGGAGCTGATAGTGTGTGGAATAGACCGTTCGTTCACAAGCAAATAATTGTAATAAATGTGTAAGCTTGCTTATGAATACCTCTGAATGGTATTCCTAGAAGCCAGTGGTGAACATCTCTTCGAAAGTCTGCTTGTAGCACGCCGGTAGGTACTTTATTCTGTAATGCCAGGCATAACACACCCGTAGCGATGGCGTTGTACTCATATCATATACCAGATCGAAATTGCCATGCTCAAAGCCCGGGGTGTTTACATGAGGTGCCTTGACGCGTCGGAAGACTTTAAAAATCATTTGCATCATGTCAAAGATTTTGACAGTCATGTGCGCCGCTATATCGTCCATATGCTTTAGTCCAGGGAGCCAGTGGTGAATTGTAGCCATCATGTAGCCTACAGTTGGTAACTCAATGGGTGGCTTAAAATAGGGGTAATTCAACCAGTCTTGGCACTGCTTATTGTTTTGTACCTTAATAGCAAAGGCTGTCCAGGAGCGACGTCGTGATACTGGTCCCCAACATGGGTTGTACTTTAAGTGCAAAGGTGCCTTTACCCATGTACTCATCATTTCTGGATATTTCTGTAGTAAATCTTTTCGCCACTCTGGTTGATAGATCTCTCCTTGCTGCGCATCTAGTGGCAAATCGTCCTCCTCGAATTGAGTCGCATGCGATGGTTTCTTACCTGTCTCTTTCTCAATGGCTAACTGGTATTCGGCCATTAACATAAAATACGGTTTATACTGTAGCTCATGCCCAGATATGTATCGTCGCGGGGCCAAATGAGCAAAGAATGGAGATTGTAAACTTCTTTCTTCTATCATCGGCATGGCATGTAATTGTGCCTCTACTCTAGCTGAGTGCGTTGTTCCAAGTTCCTCAATTGTCTTCATCCACGCGGGGGTCGGGAGTTCGTCAGTCGTTTGGCCCTCGGCCGTGACACGTCCGCCTGGGATTGGTTGTGGCTCGTACGCCTCTTCAAACGTTTCCTCCACCGGGATGGTGACAGTTTCTTCCTCAGCTGGTAGCTCAGGTGGGGAATCTGGCCTTGGTGGTGCTTCATATACTGCGATCCTTGATTCAAGGTTTGATACATGGGCCCTTAATGCGTTGAGTTCCTCTAAGACGTCAGGAGAGGGTTCCACAGGTGCTGGTATGTCTGGGTGTGCCGGTGCTCGTAACTGGAGTAATTTATGATCTTCTTTGAGTTTCTGTAACTCCTCATTCATGCGATCGCATTCATCTAGCAGCCTTACATGATCTTCTAGCAGCATCCTCATCGAGTCTGAGGGAATGGCTTTGAACCGACTAGGACTGAGTGGTTGGTCTGGATGGTCTAGGGCTGCTTCTAAGTTTTCACGATTCTGGTCCTGTAAGTGCTGGTTTTCTTCCTTGGCGGCTGCTAGGTGTCTTCGTAGTAAGCCCATGTTTCGTGTTAGCATTGCATTGCGAACTGTCTGGGCTCTTAATAAGTTATCCAGGTCAGCAGTGGCTTCCTTGGTTTTTTCTTCGCTTTCTAGTTCTAATTTATGATAGGCCTCTCGTAATTCCTGGTATCGGCTGTTCAGTGAGGCATTCTCAATAGAAAATAAATTAAGTTGCGACTGTAAGTCATTGGTTGTCCTCTGCAGCTACTGGTAATTATCGCTAAGAGATGTGAACTCATCTCTGACTTGCGTCATACACATGAACATCTGTCGAAATGCATTATCTACAGTGGGTGATAGTATTAATGGGGTGCTAAATGAAGATGCAGTGGGTGTAGATGCAACGGGAATGGGGAATGGGGAATGGGGGTGGGAAGGTGGATGTTGTGGTGATTGTGGAAAATTGTGAGGTGCCTAAATATGTTTGTGCCGTGAGTGAAGTGAGTGATGGTGCAGTGGGTGGTGAGATGTCCATGTCATTGGACGTGTCCAGTGCAGTGACCGTGAATATGGGTGTGACCGTGGGTGCTTGTGCTGGTGTAAATACGGGATTTACAAAGGTTGAGGAGTAATTTACAGGGGGGCTGGCTGGTGCAGCTTGGTGGAAAGGGGAAATAGGGGTTACCGTGGGTCGGGGAGGTGAGACTGGGGAGAAGGTTAATGGCGGTGGGAATGGGAAAAGGGGTCGTGGAGGTGTGGGGAAAGATGGAAAAGATGGATGGAGGAATGGGTTGGATAGAAAGGTGGGTGTGTGAGGGGGTAGACTAGGTCTAATGAGTGCAGGAATTGTGGGGTGAGTGGTCGTAAAGACGATTTCTGCTACGCCACCGGCGAATGAAGATGTTGGTCTGGGAGAAGGAGGGTTAATAGGGGAGGCTGGAGGGATGGGCGGTGATGGAGGAGCGGTTGGGGTGGTCGGTACTTCAGTGACTACTGAGGTATGTACAGTTGTAGCGCGAGGTGGGGAATCTACAAGGAGGGTTTCTGCTGCCAACGAACTTTCGGGGACGAGGCGTGCCTCCCTGGCTTGTTCTAAAAACTGTGCTCCTGTTGGTACACGAATGTATTCGCCGGGCTTTGAAAGTAGTCGTACTCTGCGGGGGTCAAACTGGGGTAGTGGCTTTTGTTGCAAGTACCTGAGGGCTTCGTTGGAGCCTACTGATTTGACTAACTCTCTGAATCCTTTGATGTATGCGTCTTCGAATCCGCCTGTGACAAGTTCTTGTTCTATTATCGCTTGACTCTCTTCCTCAGTCAACTTTTTGCGTGCCCAAACCTTTTCCATAGTTCTATACAGCTTCTTAATAGCCAGTGTGTAAGTGGCTGCTTCGTAAGTTTCATCTTCATGGGTACTTGTATCACCATGTGTGTCTGTTTGTTGGCCTTGGCCATCTGTCTGTTCATGCTCTTGGGATTCAATAGTGCCCTGGCTTGCTTCATCATCGCCTTCGTCGTCATCGGTTGCTATTCTTTCGTCATCAGAGCTAGACACAATCTGTCCTTATGGCTGATCCCTGGGTGTGGTAGGGTAGCTAGGCCTTTCAAATTCTTGAGAAAACAATTGTCCTTCTGAAAATTGGAACTCATTGGAGAATGCATCGGGCATCTCAAAATCAAAAGTTTGATCGAGTGGTGTTGTTTGTTCTGCTTCTAAATGGGGTATTGGAAAAGAGAACGCTTCCGCACCAATGGTGATGGGAATTTCAGCTGCTGTGGTGATAGGTTCTGTGGTTGTGGTTGCTTGGGGTGCAAGAGTACTGGTGGTGCCCTCTGTTACAACTGGTCTTGATAATCTGATACGAATAGGTTGTACTGTGGGAGTGGCTGCTGTCAGTGACTGCTCTGGAGATGGTTGTGGCGAGGGTGATTCTGGGACTTGTAGGCACGGGATAGTTCCTCTCATGCGTTTTCCGGCTCTGCCTTTGCTAGCCTTTCTAGCTTTCTTAGTGGTCCCTTCGAATGCTTTCAGTTCCTCACTGGTCATGGCACGCTCAATTGGTAAGTCATATGCCAAGCACATATATATGATCCTGGTGAGGGCGCAGCATCCATTGATTACCTTCTTTCGTTCCCATCTATGTTGTGCCAAATAGAGCTGATCAATTATCCAGCTAGCTAGATCAACCGTTTGAGGTCCAGTACATGCTAAGTATAATCCAAACCAGATTCTTTTGTGGGGCATGGTAAAACGATCCTGAGCTGGGAAAGCAAAATGCTGCATGCATATCCGCAATGGCTTGGAGAGCTCAGGGGTTATAGCTAAAATATCCTCCCACTTAGTAACATCACCATGTTTCATCTGCTCTGGGACTAGCCGTTCTCTCTCCGTCGGAGTATGTGTTTCATGTATTTTGAGAGCTGCACGAATTAAATCTTTGGACAAATAAAACCTTCTGAATGGAGGGTCATTTACCAAGGATGATAACATGAATGTTCCGGGTAGATCCTTGTTCTCTGAAGCTGTCAAGGTGGTTACTAGGTAAAAGCATCTGTAAAAATCGGGTTTAGGCAGAGGATCACTAAAATATTTTGTAAATCCTGCTCGTGCCCAAACGTGCATTAAATCTTGTGTATTCTGCAGTCCTTCAAATTCTCTTGAAAAGAACTGGTACTTGGTCCATGTGCGAAGATCAAATGCCAAATTGGCCTCAAATATGAAATCAGCGTCTGCTAATGGTCCTGCTAGGCCTTGAAACCAGTGAGAATTACGATGAATCTTCTCAGTATATCCTCTAGGAGGACCGTCGATTGGCATGGGTCCTGGAAAACCTTGAAACTCTGGTGGTTGCATCGTAGGATAAGATTCCGCGAGTAATTCTCCAATATTGGCCATTGGTGTGCTTGGGCCAGCTTCTGATGGTCCTTCTTCGGTTTGCATGATGACTGACGAGCTAATGGAAAAGATCTGCTACAAAAGATTAGCACATTAGTATGGAAATTAATTATGATCCCATTAAGGTGAGACCGCAATCCCTTTCCATAACCGATGTGTAACCCATGTAGCCAAGTGTCATGAAGTGATTGATGCAATGATTATTTGCAAAACTAATGCAGGTCTCTAGACGCCTACATTGTCAGATTATGCATACATTTCTTGATGAGCTTTTATTATGCATGATGTGGGGTTTTGGTGTATGAATTCATACAAGGTTTGGTTGAGGGTGAATTATTACAAGGGTGGAGTTTAAACAGGATGGGAGAATTGTTAGATAATGGGGTACAAGAAGACATCTGGATACGTTTCGGTACCCATTTCCTAAGAGTCTTTGAGTGGGTGGTGTGTTTTTGTTGAGGGACAAAAAGTGGTATCGGGTTCGGTGGTATTGAAGGATGGAAAGATTTCTGAGGGTTATATATTACATGGCTTGAGGGTTGAACTATAATACATTGCTTGGGTACCCAAATCTGCATGGGTGTGGGTCGATTGATAAGATACTTCTTGGCAATCCAAATCTGTCGAGTATTTGTACTTGGGGAAGAAGATCGAGGGGACTTTGGATGCTGACTCTGCTTCTGTTGAAACTTTGTCCTGTTCTCGTCTGCAGTGTTGCCAGTAGCATGTGGTTGCTGTCCTTTTGGCACCCATATTTGTTTCGTGCCACTTGTTCTGTGATGTTGATACTACTGCTTTCTTTGCCTTGTCTGGTGGTGTCGTCGGTCTGGGTTCCTCTGTTGTGGTTGACTCGTTCGTGGTTGGGTTTGAGAGGTCCATTGGTCGCTCTGCTTTGGAAAAGAAGGGAGATCCAACACTTGCGTGACCTGCCCATTAGGAAGTGATTCGTTCTTTATCTTTAATCTAGGCCAATCCGCAACAAGTTTGGAAGGATGAGCACCGCAGGGTGTTGTGCTCATTTGGCCGCTGATGCAACCCACCTGACCGCTGATTGTGTCCATCTGCCCTAGCGGTTGGGTAGCTGCCCCTTCTAGTTTGCAGGAAGCCCCAGGGAAGATCTCCTGTCGTCCTTCTGATTGACAACTGTCCCTAGCCAAGCCCGAGTGGGTTGGTGTAGACGTAACGTGGCTGATTTGACCCAAGATCTTCCGGTCTTCCGTCGCATGTATTTCATAGGGTCTAGGGTTACAAACCTCAGTTGGAATGCCGTTAGGGAAGTCAAGCGGTATCACTCGCTTTTGCTCTAAGGTTCCAATCTGTAACGAGCCTTGTCTAAGATTTAGGTCCACTGAGTGATCGTATAGCCAATCTTGGCCAAGGATTAGGGGTTCTATCAGGTCGTCATCATGGCACACTAGTAGCTTCGCTGTCATGGTCACATCCTTAATGAGGATAGGAAGGTCCACCTCACCCATGCAAGGGGTTTCCATGCCTCCTAGCCCTATGAGGTATGCCTCAATTGGCTGCATTTCTATTCCTGAATCCTTATAGTGGGACCATCTAATCGCACTAGTCACAGCACCTGAGTCAATTAAAGCCCTGAGCTCTTGGCAAGGGTTGCCGTGCTCTAGCCTGACTGTAATGAATGGTCTCCTGTCCACTATGCTAGGATGAGTGGTTGACTTTACTTGACACATGGCCATGGGGTATCTGGGTGATGTTTCCAGATGGTTATAATGTTCTCTCCCTAGTCCTTGTCTTCTTAGCTTCATGCGCTTAATGCGTTCTATTGCTTCTGCCTGAGCTTCCGCTCGTATTCTATTTTCTTCCTCCTTACGCTTCTTTGCCAACGTGAGTCGTCTAAGCATATCCTCAGTAAGAGGTTCTTGATATAACTTGTCTCTACAGCCACTAATATAATTAGGCATTATGTTTCCTTCTAAGGTGGCTAACTGTACTGCTCCACTTGTCGAGAGTCTGTTAATGATCATAGGTCCATAACCTCGCTTTTCTTTCTAACTTCCGTGCGTGTTGTTTCAACGTATATACTAGAACTAAATCTCCTTCTTTTAGGCCTTTATCTTTTACATGCGCATCAAAATAGGCTTTTTGTCGCTTCTTCGCTGCATATATTCCTGTTGCCGCCTTTAGCCTGGTTTCACCTAATCGTTCCAAGTCCATTATTCTAGCTGATAATCCATGGCCGGTCCACTGATGTTCTTGTGCAACCTTAAGGGTCGGTATCAAGAAGTCCAAAGGAAGCACTGCATTCTGACCAAAAACCATCTAAAAGGGAGTTGCATTGAGTACGGTCTTGTAGGCCACTCGATATGCCCAAACAGCATGATGTAACTCTTTGTCCCAATCTGAACGTTTGTTGTTCACGAGTTTCGTCAATACGTTACAAAGGATCTTATTAGTGCTTTCAGCCTGACCATTGGCCTGAGGATGATATGGTGCGGATTTCTTGTGAATCACCATAAAATCCTGTAACAAATATTCAATGACTTGGTTTAGAAAGTGAGTTCCGCTATCGCTCACTAACTCTATAGGCAATCCATATCTTGTAAAGACATTCTCAAATAAGAATTTTGCAGTTGTGTGTGCATCATTCTTTTTTGTGGCTTTTGCCTCTACCCATTTGGTAAGATAATCCGTCGCGACAATAATGTATTCAGCATGTGTACCTTTTGCAGGGGGGTTAATGGGTCCTACAAAGTCTATACCCCACTTAGAGAATGCACGTCCGCCCATCATGGGTTTCAATGGCATTTCATCTCTGCGAGTAGGAAACTGAGTTCTTTGGCACACATCACATCTCTTTACATAGGTATGAGCATCCATGTGAAGAGTGGGCCACCATAATCCTGCAAAGAGGATGGCTTTGATTATCCTTTCAGGTCCAAAATGACCTCCTGCAACTCCTTGGTGTGCAGTCTCTAGTATGCTCAGATAATCGCTCTCATGAACACATTGTCTTAGATATCCATCTCGTCCTCTTTTGTATAGGTTATCGCCAATAAGTGAATAATCTTGAGCTTCCTGCTCTAGACTGCGTTGTCGTGCTAAAGTCATTCCTTGAGGGAATGTCTTCGTCCTCAAGTATGTCACTAATTGTTCACTCCAGTCTGGTGTGAGAGACACGTGATACAATGTAGCATGTTCTACTGGTGGTCTTTCACAACAAACATGGCATTCTTTACACAACTTGTAGACATCTGCTTCCATCGAAGGCCAATATACTCCTAGTCTATGCAGAGTCTGTAATGTTCGATGTTTTGAATGATGTTGCTTTAATGCACCTATGTGTGCTAATTGCAACCAATTTGCATGTTCTGATTCATCTACACAACAAGCAAGAATCTTTTGATTATCCTGTTTATATATGCTTCCTGCCATTATTTGGTATCTCTGAGACTTGGTAATCTCTCCCTCTTTGATCTTTATCCTAGGATTCTTGGGTCCATATGTGAGAATAGGGACTATAGGCTTAGCCCATTCTGGTGCTATCTCAAGGTTAAACAAATATGCGTCTGGTAGATCATCCGCTACTCCTTGAGGAGCTTCTCCTGAGGTTAATCTTGAAAGGTGGTCAGCTCTAAGATGTGTCTTTCCTTTCCTGACTATGACTTCAAAATCATACTCCATGAGTAATAGAAACCAACGTATCAATCGTCCTGTGTTACATGGTTTGTTGACTAGGTACAATAGGGCTTGATGATCTGTAAAGAACTTGAACTTATTGGCCAACAAGTAGTGCCTAAACTTCTTTACTGCGTAGATCATCCCTAATCCTTCTCGTTCCGTCGTGGTGTAATTTCTTTCTGCTGCGTTCAATTGTCTGCTCATGTAAGCTATGGGGAGATCTATGTTACCTTCATTCGTGGGTTGTGCTAACACGCATCCTATGGCATAATTGGATGCATCCACATGTACATGGAATGGCTTACTCCAATCTGGTGTAGTCAATATAGGTGCTGAGCACAAGCGTCGTTTGAGTTCATCGAATGAATTTTCACATTCATCTGTCCATTCAAAGTTGGATAAAAGAGAGTACAAAGGCTTGGCTATGATTGCATACATGTGTATGAATCTCCTATAATAACCGCAATGGCCCATAAATGCTTGTACCTCTTTGATGTTCGTCGGCCTAGGTAGATCTGCAATTACCTTCACTTTTTCCTCAGCTGTAGAGATTCCATTTTTTGACACAATGTGTCCTAGAATTTTGCCTTGTCTGACCATGAAAACGCATTTTTCTAGGTTCAAACAAACCTGATATTCTTGACATTTGTCAAATATTTGTCTTAACTCAGGAATATGCGTCTGCCTGATATTAGAATGAGCACATATGTCATCGACATATACTTCCAAACTCTTGCGTAAGAATTCCTTAAAAACATGACACATGAGTCGCTGGAAAGTGGCGGGTGCATTTGTTAAGCCAAATGGCATTACACGAAATGCAAATATGCCCCATTCAGTGGCAAAAGCCGTCTTGTGTTGGTCCTTTGGAGCAATGGCTACTTGATTATAGCCTGAAAAACCATCAAGAAAGCTGTAAACTTCCTTGCCCGCAACTCTTTCCAATAGATGTTTTGTGATAGGAAGAGGATAACTGTCTCTAATCGTGGCGGCATTAACTTTTTTAAGGTTAATACACACACGCAATTTTCCATTCTTCTTGGGCACAACCACAATGGGGGATACCCATTCGGTATGCTCAATTTCGTAAATGAATCCTGCTTCTATCAAGCGATCTATCTCCTCTTTAATCTTCGTAGCGTAGTTATCATTGTACGTGTACGATTTCTGTTTTGTCGGTTTTGCATCTTGAGTCATAGGGATTCTATGAGAACATATATCTGGATCTACTCCTTTCAAATCTTTGTAACTCCAAGCAAAAACATCTCTATATTCACGCAATAGGGCAACTAGCTCTTCTTCTTCTTCAGTTGTCAAATCATGCCCTATGTATGTACATTTTTCTTCTTCTCCTTCTATGGCTACGATTATTTTCTTGGTTTTCTCTCGGTTATCATATACTTGTCCGTCATTCGCCTTTCTATTAGGCATTCGTACCATGATTCTTCTATCTTCGATTCCATATTTCTTGAAATTCTCGGGTACTTCAAACAAAGATTCTTCTTTTTCTGACATGGTTTCTTTCTTCTTTCTTTTCTTGCCTTCACTTTTGCTAGTCACTTGAGTGGCTATTCTCACATCATTCATAACTTCTTCGTGTCTCTGCGGGTGAGTCTCTACTTCGTAGAAATATTCTTCCTCTGATGCAAAGGGTGAGTCCATGATAATTGATTCTAAATCAAAATCGCTTGCATCCTCGAATGCATCAGTGTTAGGTTCACATTCTTCTAAAATTGCATCGCACATGATTGGCTCTATCGTGAAAACTGAGATATCATAGCCATCCTCGTCACAGTGGGGTGTCCATTGTTCTTCATTGATGGCTACATCCATGGTTGCTAGGATTTCTGCCCAACCATGGGGTTCGAATTCTTCATCTGGGAATACTACTGGTGCGTAAGCTGGATCTTGAAGGGTTCGTGGATGTTGTTCTGCACCTAAGGTCCTGGCTTCTAATCATTCTTCCTCTTGTTTTGCTACCTTACACATCCATAAATGAGTATCCTCGTGCAACCAAGAAGGATCTGATTCTAATGAGTGCACGGATTCTGTTTCTACTGGTGTCTTATGGATGGTATTCCATTGTATTGGGGGTACGTCTATGTGAATAGTCTTTAAGATTGACTTTGATAGTCACTCCTAAATGTTGCAAGTACAAAGAATTAGTTCCCCAATCTTGTACAATTTGCAACTGACGCATGAATGGTCGTCCCAATATCATCTCATATGCATGATTTTTACTAAAATCACAAATGGCAAAGGTATGCTCAAATTCTACACCACAAGTGGTGAGAGATATGCCTTCTAGTAAGCCTAATGGTTTTTCTATGTGTCCGTCAGCCATTTGTAGCTTCATCCTGGTAGGTCTGAGTGCTGGCTTACCCCAACGTTTCCATAAAGCGGTGGTATCTATGGCTACTCCGGCTCTTGAATCTAAGATGGCTTTCGTGGTGTAGCCCTGATGGGTTATTGGAAGATACATGTTACCTTCCTCTCCTTCACTTACATCTCCAATCTTTTCTACGGGTATCTCTGGTACCTTATTTTGTGATCCTATTTGTGAGGGAGTAGTAGCAAGCTCAGGGAATTGATTTGCTACGTGTTTCCACAATTCTAGTTTTACCTTCAACAACTCCTCTAGAGTGAGATTACACTGTACTTTGGTATTCTTGATCACTTCCGTGTTTCTAGGGATTACTGATTCTTCATTCCTCACTATTATCGTGGGTGCTCTCATATTAATAGACTTTGCTTCCCAAGATCCTGTGAACTGAGGTAATTCTTGTAAAGAATTAGATTCAAATCCTGTGTTTCCACTCAGTTGTTCTTCCTCTACATCTTCGTAAATGGAGGGAATGTCTTGACTTTTTGTATTGGGTACTTGAGACAGGGATGGTGCATTCCTTTCCTATGTCTCTGGGACAATAGGGTTCCTATGCTGATCCTTTTTCTCTTTGCTCTCTATCAAGTATTCTAGCCTCTCCATTAGTCCTTGAAAGTGTAATTCCGGTTTTGCCATGTTATTCCAATTAAGATATCTAGAGGCTTCGAACAAAGGTTGTGCTAGTTCTACCATCTTCATGCAAAGTTTAGTTCTCTCAATTTCTAGATCTGCTCGAGGGTAGTTTTTGCTCATTTCAGCTACCTGAGGTCCCTCTTTTAATCTAGCCTGATATGCACGAAACATCATGTTCTAGATTTTCTGGTATGGGTTCCGCTAAAATTGATCCTGATTTCTGAGTTGGATTCTCTTGATTCAATTCCTGTGAAGTCAATTCTAGGATTTTGGCTCTTGACTCCTTTAAACTTCCTTCCAACTCAGTTATCTTTTTACTCCATTTTCTCTTAATTCTTTCTCTAGAATCTTTCCAAGATTTTGTCTTTTGACTGCTAGATTCTGCAACTTCACTACTTCCAGCTACTTTCCCTTGATTAAGCTGTTGGTTCTGTAAGAGCGCCTGGGCTCTTGTGATAGCTTGGATAGGCACGTATGTAGGGTTGGATCCATCTGCGTTATTTACAATACCTATCACGTTGATCGGTGTCACATTCGAAGCATTAACAGGGTTCTTAGGACAATCTTTGATTATGTGCTCTTTGCCACAATCGGCACAAAAGCCTTGTATGTTATAGTACTGTGATTGCCCTGCTATTGAAGGATGTGGACAATCCTTTATGAAGTGATCTCCTTGGCACCTAAAGCATGGTCCTCTAGGGCGCTGTGGTCTCTGTTGTCTTAATTGGGGCCGTGGGTTTGGGTTTGTGTACATCACACTATCATAGTCTGGCTCCCAACTAGGTTCCACTGGTGGACTATCATAACGATATGTTTCTACGTGTTCTGGTGACTCTGTGTAATATGCGGGTGGACTATCTACATGCGTAGAGTCAAAACTGTTTGAGTGTGGGTCACTCTCTGTGATCAAAGGTGAAGAAGGCACTAAAGCCCTACTTAGGTTCTCTTCTGCAGCAGCGTATTTGACTGAGATGACATTCGCTGGTGGGGGTGGTTGCTGAGCTAAGATAGGTTGAGGTCTCTGTTGAGCCTGGTATGGGTAGTTCTGAGGAGGCCTATAGTAATAAGGCTGAGCATTGTAATGGCCTTGATACCTACATGGCTGCTGGTATGCTTGCGGGTAGTTCTGTCTCACGGTTTGTTTGTTGTATGGGCAGTCCTGAGCTGTATGATTCGTGTATCTTCTCTCAATTGTAGAGTATTGGCCACTAGGGTTGGCTTGAGGTTGTGGTGCATTGGGGCACACATTTGCCATGTGATCACCACCACAGGTATAACAATGCTTGTTTGTTAGCACCCTAGGTTTACTAGAAACTCCTAGTTTCTGGGCCACTTTTTCTGCTAGGTCTTCTATCGAGTTAGACAATTTTGTGGATGCTAGAGATGAACAGTCTGAGTCCTTATAGACCTTTGAGAGTTCCAACTCGTCTCCTAAGTTGTCCTCAATGTCTATACAAATTCTTACACATTGCTCTAGCGTTCTGGGTTCCTTTAGGTACACGTAGGAGCGTAGTTTAGAGCTCAACAAGCCATCTAGAAACAATGACACTTGCTTGGCCTGTGAGGGTAGCTCTTGCATTGGACATCGTTCAACATATTGTCTAAACCTACGTCCTGCCAGCCTTACTGTTTCTTGAGGGGTTTGTTTAAAGTTATGAATCAATGAAGACGTGTCATGTCTAATCCCACTTTTAGAGAATTCAGTGATGAATGACTCTAAAAAGTGATGGATGTCTCTAAATTGCCTTTGTTGCAAAGGTTGGAACCAAGTTAAAGCTGTATTCTTTAACGTTAGTCGAAATGCGTTGTATTGCGTGAACATGTCTTCAACTTGTTCTGCTCTTAGTACTTGCTTGAATTCTGCGACATGGTCATAGGGATCTCCTGTCCCATCAAAATAATTCTTCATTGATTTTACTAATTGAGTGGGTCTTAACATTATTGCATGTTCACGTGGTCTAGGTAGAGGAAAATCATCTCTACCACCTGGTATTCCATGATCTCTTTGCCTATCTACTCTATTAGTGTCCGTGGTTGTTCTATCTCTCCCTATGGGATGAGTGAAGCTTACTTCGGGTCTTTCTTTATTCTTTTCTCTTTGATTTCCAAGGGCTGATGATGTTCCTGCCCCTTGTTGACTTGTGTTCATGTTCGTTCTAGATGGAGGGAATACCAATTCACCTCTCCATGTGTATGTGTTTTTAGCGTGGTCAGGCACCACAAAGACTCTTTCTGAAGTCTCATCCAGGTATACAACCTTTCCAGGTGTATCCGGGTCCTTGAATTCGTATATCGTGATGATTCCTACCTCACTAAGTAGTTCTGTCTTGTATCTCCAAAAGGCTTCATCAGTTTCTTTATTTACAAACAACTCTATGCTTCTGTTGTCCTGAGGGATCCATTCCGGGATTAGTACTCGTGTCAGTACAGATTTCCCTCTAGGTGTTCTAGGCTCTTCTAATGGTTCTTTTCCTTGAGATTTAGTTTCCGTCTCTAGCTGAATCACGCCAAACTCATTGGTATTGTTTGGCTGCATACTTAAGATGTACATTGTTCCTTCTTTGTCTATGTACACGTCTCTCTCGAATTTCACCACTGGACGTTCCAATCCAATGGGTTGATCGGGGCTGTGCATTTGCACCACTTGCCTTCGCAAACCATCCTCATAGATGCGAGCACCTAATCGGTTGGTTCGGAGAAACTCTAGTTGCGTTCTATAGGGTCCTTCAGGTCTTTCTAAATAGGCTACATTCGACCCTTCTTCTGGCCTTTCTGCACTAACTGCCATTTCTGATTCACTAGTATCTGAGCTCTCGTAGGGGTAATTACTATTCAATTGCTAAGCCCACGATCGTGCAGTAGTTCTTACACTTGCCTCTGATGACCTAAGGCTTCGCCGATCTGACTTGCCTATATGTTTGCCCGATCTAAGGTTCATTAATTTTCTTCCTTGCACACTCAGTACACGCTCAGATCGTCAATGATTCTTTGTTATTACTGTCTTGATTCTTTTTAGATTTCTTTAGATTCTTGTCTTAATGTATGCATCAGGAATTTGACTTTCCGTGGTACTTTGAGTTCTCGTTCCGTCAGACTTATGTTCTTTCCTTTAGGTTTTCGTGTCACACACCTTTATCTTTAGTCTTGGACTTGATAAATTTAATTCTCTTGAACTTGAGGCGTTCCTATCGTCTTAAATCCACAATGCTAACGTTTATCCTAAGCTAAGAATTGACTGAGGGGGTTGAGTAATCTTCCAACCTCGAGTCAGCTTTTTTGGTTGCTCTGATGCCCAAGAAGCCGCGCTTCCCAAGCTTTATGCCCTTCACTGCCTTGCCTTGGTTGCCCTTGATTGCCCTTGCTAGACCTGGAAAAATTCAATATTAGATCAATTCACAGTTGGATGATCAAGCACTTGAGTATATACACCTTTTAAGTCCCTTCCCTTTTGCCCAACTTTTCAATGTTTGCCCCCTGGCTTCCTAGTACCCGTCAAGAGCTTTCTAATGAGCTATTAAGCTCAAAAAACGTACCTCGGATGAAAAAGTTATGACCGTTCAGGCCCTGGGGGGTAAAAACTGATAAACATGTTTTTCTCCAAATATGGGCTAAGGGGTCTCCTATGAGTCTAATCACCCAAAAATTTCCCAAAAATAGCCCCAAAATTGGCCACAAAATGAAACCCTAAAATTTGCGATGGGGGTGCACAATCGCGATGGCGTGAGACAATTGCGATGGTCTGGGACCGTCGCGATGGTCTAGGCGAACCGTCGCTATGGCGTGATGCGCGAACCGTCGCGATGGTCCAAAAGTGAGCAATCGCGATGGCTCGATCAGGCGGACAATTGCGATGGCGTCAGTCAACGGTCAACGTGAACAATCGCGATGGTCTGAAGTGCACGGTCGCGATGGCGTGAAGGTGGACAATCGCGATGGCGTGAGTGTGAACCGTCGCGATGGCTCGATCAAGCAGACAATCGTGATGGCGTCAGTCAACGGTCAACGTGAACAATCGCGATGGTCCAAAGTGAACCGTCACGATGGTCACATATGCGATGGCGTGAGCCAATCGCGATGGTCAGGGCGCGATGGCATGAGCCAATCGCGATGGTCAGGGCGCGATGGCTTGAGCCAATCGCGATGGTCCAAAATTTGAGTTGTCGCGATGGTCTGAGGGTATCATTGCGATGGTCCAAATTGCCATGTGGCACCGTCGGCAGTCAACCGAACAGTCGCGATGGTCCGCGAACCGTCGCGATGGTCCAAATGAACCGTCGCGATGGCGTGAGACCGTCGCGATGGTTCGGCCGAGCCGTCGCGATGGCGTGAGCCTATCGCGATGGTGTGACACAATCGCGATGGTGTGAGACCGTCGCGATGGTCCACCAAAATGCAATTTTTTGAGATGCAGCTATGGATTCCTATACACGCAGGGGTCGCCTACATGGTGGTGAACTCGCCTTCCTCAAAATCCGAACTTTGCAGACCATCGCGATGGTCTGACACAGTCGGAAATTTCTGACAAAAACTGAAAATTTTACCTTTTCCAAGCTTTCCTGATGCACTGGAGCTCTGTACCTGCAAGAAAACTCAAGAAAACAAAAGTACACACAAGCACAAAAGCTCTCTCTCACTCTCTCGCATGCACAAATGAGGG
The DNA here is from genome assembly GCA_020310875.1 of Ceratopteris richardii. Taxonomy (NCBI): domain Eukaryota; kingdom Viridiplantae; phylum Streptophyta; class Polypodiopsida; order Polypodiales; family Pteridaceae; genus Ceratopteris; species Ceratopteris richardii. The sequence continues at coordinate 6,519,777 of CM035430.1, read as the reverse complement.
GAAATGAGGGGAATGGGTGGATATGGTGAATTTTCTGATTTTTTTGGAGATGAAGATGATGATGCGGTGATGAAGATGGAGTGTGGGGGAGGTGAAAAACACTAAAAACTAAGTAAAAACAACAACAAAAACTGAAATTTTTACCTTCCAACGCCACTTCTTGCTATACTCTTACCATCACACATTCGTCCTAGACTCGCACCCCGGCAATGGCGCCAAATTTGGTGTTGCTCTAGCACAATGGTGAGAACCACGTCAAAAAGCTCCACCTCCTTAATGTCAATCCGCGGAAGAGATAGGAGTGATATGAAGATCGTGAATGTGAGATGAAGTGAGAGTGAAGGTGAGAAGCATAGAAATGCACACACACTACGAAGAGACAAGCAAGACACAATGGAAGGTGAGAAATCAACTCTATTACTCAAGAACACTATTACAAGCTCAAAAGAACTCTAACCTCAAACAAGCTAACCTCAAAAATGAGCTCTCTAGCTCTTTTTATAGTTTCTAGACTAGTTTTGACCAGTTTCACATCTAGTGACCGGCATAGTTAAAAATTAGGTCCTAGATGCTATTTGGAAGGGTAAACGGTGTCTAAAAATAACAAAAATTGATACGCTTGTTCTACCTAAGCTCCTCAAGCTCGAGGACTCCTCGGCTTGCACAAAATGGAGAGAGAAATTAAGAAAAGGGTTTTTCTATGTTACATATGTTACATTAGTGATAAAAATCACTGTTGGAGGTTTTTTGAAAAGTATTTCTAAAGCATGATTCTTTGAAAAAAGATTTGACTGGCTCCCTGCTCTATCGTTACATGCTTTCGCGTCTTTTATGCCTCTGGCTGCTTCCAACAACAGAGATATGAGAGTAGGAAGTAATGACTATGTATTGACTAAATCATGTAAAATTACAAAGTCATTGGCAATAAGGCATTGCTCAATGATGGGAGAATGAGAGAGCTCAGAGTTTTATAGCTTTGTGTTGGAGCCAACCATTTGAATTCAAATTCAAATCCTCAACTAAAAGTGATCCTAAAGTAAAGGATTGATTCTCTCTTGACTTTATCTACCAAATGATACGAGATTCCAAGCTTCCTAACTTCTTGTGGGTTTATATTACTTTTACAATGACTAATTAGACTCAAAGTTACAAGAGGTTGTACATATGAAGCTTCAAGTGATATGCTAATACATCAACCTTATAAGTATTCATCAAGTATGTAGGCTTAGGTTTTAATTGCACCAACATTATTTGTGGGCCTCACCTTGTCCACTTGAAATAGAGGCTGAGATGGCTCTCTCTCTCCCCTCCCTCCCTCCCTCCCTCCCTCCCTCCGTCCCGCCCTCCCTCCCTCCCTCCCTCCCTCTCTCTCTCTCTCTCTCTCTCTCTCTCTCTCTCTCTCTCTCTCTCTCTCTCTCTCTCTCTCTCTCTCTCTCTCTCTCTCTCTCTCTCTCTCTCTCTCTCTCTCTCTCTCTCTCTCTCTCTCTCTCTCTCTCTCTCTCTCTCTCTCTCTCTCTCTCTCTCTCTCTATATATATATATATATATATATATATATATATATATATATATATATATATATATATATATATATATATATATATATATATATATATACATATACATACATATATATATATAAGTACAAGAAATAAAAATAACATGTATCATGCATTGTCAAGACTGTGACGTAAGTATTGGCATCTCTTTGAGGCACACTTGTGAGATGAGGAAGTGCCAAATTCCAACTCTTGTGAACTAAGAATGTACGTTTTGTCTCTCTCATCAAACTCACTTAAAACAAAGGATCTTATAAATAAAAAAAATAAAATATATATTTCAATTTAAACCTAAACTTTATACTTATGCCCATTTTAAATGAACAAATTGCAAGTAGGAGTCACATATGGCTCACATATTTGTTTTGAGCTCCAAGTTATGTGTGATTTAAAATATACTTCCATCAAGTGCTATGTTAGAGTCCAGCCCTAGGTGGCCTATGCATGTGCCCATAGGTACCTTTGTTGTGCTATCACAAGCTTGAGGTCATATAGGTGTACTAAGAATAAACATAGAAAAAATGAGTCAAAGTATTTATGTTATAATATTATTAAAAACAATCAATTAAAATAAGAAAAATATACCTCTCATCAAAAAGTTGTCATCCTAGTAATAGAGTTGTATAGGAACCTTCCTTTGGTACTTGAATAAGCACATGTTTCCTAAAATCTAATTCCTCATTGAGCTCGGTTCGTATCAGAGAAGCCTATGTATGAAGAAGGACTAATTCTACTTCCTCACTTGGCTACTCTAGGTTGGGGTGTGGGCCCTGGAGGAGAAGTAGCAAATACCTTCCTATATTTGTTTGCAGAGTTCATGTAGGCATTCTCATGCTTCACCACCCCTAAGGAATCAGGAAAAACTTTTCCTCTCATATGATTTTTTATTAGAATAAGTTTCACCTTTCCCTCTCTACTAGGATCCATAATATCTATACATATAAAACAAAATGGATTATATATATATATATATATATATATATATATATATATGTATGTATGTATGTATGTATGTATGTATGTATATATGTATGTATGTATATATATATATATATATATATATATATATATATATATATATATATATATATATATATATATATATATATATGTATATATATATATATATATGTGTGTGTGTGTGTGTGTGTGTGTGTGTGTGTGCGTAATGTGTATGCATGTATGTGTATGTGTGATATATGCATATGTATGTATGTGTGTATGTGTGTATATGTGTATGTGTGTATATGTGTATGTGTATATGCATGTGTATGTTTCTATCCAATTATGTATATGTGTGTATGCATGTGTATGTGTATGTGTGTATCCATGTGTATGTGTGTATGCATGCATGTGTATGTGTGTGCATGTGTGTATGCATGTGTATGCATGTGTATGTGTGTGTATATGTATGCATGTATTGTGAAGAGAGATGGTGGATGCAATCCAAAGATGAGTAGGTGCTGCTACAATCAGCTTCACACCAGCCAACTGAGACTTCAGAGTTGATTAGTAGACCCTTTAAGCTTCCTAAATCCACCAAAATATCAGCCAAGTACTTAAGAACATGTATCCCAAAAGTTTAAGTCAAGACAGACTAGTTGCGAAATGACTTTCTCCCAAAACTTGCTATTTTTGGACATACACCTACTGGAAAAAATGAACAGTGCTCTCAACCTGGTAGGAATTAGAAACATTCCTTTTGGGAACAGCAAATAGACTTAGCAAGCTTCCCAATCCAAGTTAAAACACTTCAAATGATGGACTGAGCACTGAGAACAAGTTTCATCAATTTCTGGAACATGCCCACCATTCTCGGGGCTCTGTAGACCAGTGAGCAGTAAAATGCAGATATCTCTAAAACTATAAATTCAATGACCTTGAAAATTTATAGGTGAAAATTAGACAGTATGTGCTATCCAACGCAAGTTAAATCACTGAAAAAAGTTCAGTAGAACTCGAGATATGACCTTCTGAAGTTACTGCTCTGAGTGAGTATAGCAGAGAACAAAACAGAGAAGTGAATGATGATAAATGTATAAATTCATATATGATTACAACCACATTGGCAATGAATCTTTGCACAATGGGAGTAGAATGATAGAGCTATGGAGTAAGCTCTTCAATCTCTACAAAATGACATGAAGTGGTCACGTACAGGGCTTGCTAATCGCCTCTTCCTTCTTGCTACTTTTATAGCTATTCTTGGAGGGAGTTTTGAATTCGAATTCGAATGGCTCCACCTAAGAGTGATCCCCAAAGTTAGGAGATATTCCCTCAGCTCAAAAAGTCATGGTTTTTGGTAGTTAGAGCCACGAAATTGCTTTTACATCATGCATGAGGTAAGCCATCCTTTTCCTTTTTCTTTTTTCAATTACAAGAGATAAAAAATGAACTCTTTTACAAGAGGTGTTCACATGACTACTCATGTGACTTACAAATGAGGATAATATCAAGCATATCAAGCATATCAAGCATGTAGGCTTGGCAAAATGCACCAATAGCTCCCCCTCAAGCCTAACATGCTTGGCCTCCAAATAAGTCTTCAATTGTCCTTGATTTCCTGCAAGCCAATCATCAACTTGAATCTACTTAACTTTGTACCATCAAGAGCTTTAGTCAACATGTCGGCACATTGCATATCTGTAGAGACATAGGATAGTTGAATATCCTTACTCATTAGCTTCTCCCTTACGTAATGGTAGTGGACTGTATGTGCATGTATTTATATGTGGGCATAGGTATATGTGTATATGTGTGTGTATGTGTGTATATGTGTATGTGTATGTGTGTGTCTATGTGTGTTATATTGTATGTTTGTGGTTTTTATGTATGTGTGTGAATGTGTATGTATGTGTATGTGTATGCATGTATGTCTATGTGTGTATACATGTATGTGTAAGTGTGTGCATGTGTGTATGCATGTGTATGTGTGTTTTTGTGTGTGTATGTGTATGCATGTATATGTATGTGTATGTGTATGTGTATGTGTGTATGCATGTGTATGTGTGTATGCATGTATATGTATGTGTGTATATGTATGTGTATGTGTGTATGTGTTTGTATGTATGTGTATGTGTGTATGCATGTGTATGTGTATGCATGTGTACATGTATGCATGTGTATGTGTATGCATGTATGTATATATGTGTGCATTCATGTATGCATGTGCATGTGTGTATGTGAATTTATGTATATGTGTGTGTATGTATGTATGCATGAGTTTAACTCTATGTGTGTGCGTCTATGTGGGTGTATGTGTATCTATGTGTATGTGTATGTGTGTGTATATGTATGTGTGTATGTGTATGTTTATGTTTGTTATGTATGTGTGTATGTGTAGATGTGTGTATGTGTGTATGTGTGTACATGTATGTGTGTATGTATGTGCATATGTATGTGTGTGCATGTGTGCATGTGTGCATGTGTGCATGTGTGTGTATATGGATATGTGTGTATGTGTATGTTTGTGTTTGTTATGAATGTGTGAATGTGTGTTTATATGTATGCATGTATGTGTATATGTTTATGCATGTCTAGGTTGTGAGAAGTGGAGAATGACATACTTGGAACTCAACTCCCAACCTATTTGTAGCCCTTGCTTATTCACCATCTAAAGTTCTCTATAAGGTCCCTCTACTCATCTCGCCATCATGAGCAGGTACCTTGTATGAAATCTTCGGCTTTTGTCCTTCGCTATCCCCTGGGAAAGGAACTTCACGTTCCTTTAGGCATGTACATCTTGAATATAACACTCTCTCCCTCTTCTAAAGATCATTTTCCTCAACTTTATAGAAGGAGATATAAACTTGGGAATCAAATTTGTGATTCCAACTAATAAGAGCAGAGTGTGTTGGGTGTTTGAAATTGTAGATGCTCAAAATGTAAATAAACAATCTATTTGCTTCCTATCTATCATTTCCACCAATAAATACTAGTCCTTGCCTTGGGCATACTTTCGGAATCCTTGTGAGGCTCAATGAGTCCATATGTGTGAAGCATAAGTACTCAGAATATCTCGGACTCCCTATGGCTAGACCTTAACCACTAACTTGTGATGTCTTGTCACCAATAGACACCTTGACAGCTTGTCCTTGTCTCCTTGAACTACCCGTTGATAGCCTTTCATATGGTATAATTTTCTTACTCCACTAGAGCAATGAAAAATACTATGCTCATCCAAAACTATGTGTCGTGTATGGATCTTCCACAAACTAGTTCAATAACTAAGAGAGAAAGTCTACTCATCGAAAACAATCTAACTATGCCCCAATCTCTATGGGCAAATACTAAAAAAATTAGAAATCTTTTCCAAGTAGTGTTTATCTTCTAAGCTCAAGCAAATCTGTTTGATTTACTCTCTATAATGAAATTAAACTTAAGAAAGCCTTATCATGATCCAAAATATCTCCCATACAAAGTACATCCGAATCAATTTTGTGGAACTAAGTCTATCATCACAAGCAAGATGTGCTAAAAAATACAGCAACTAGTGGAACTACCATTGCCTTCTCAATAATAACATGCAAGTTGTTCCAAGTGGATAGAACTTACTTAACATATGACCATCACTATGATCAAATCATTCCCAACTGGGAACAAGATGTCTCTAGTAAACTACTATAATACTCTAACACTCCCAAATATAATGAGGAACTTAATGTGAGTCCATTAAATGCATTGAAAAACTAGTAAATAGATGTGTGCACACACATAGCCCACTAGGCTAAGCATCTAGCTCACCTCATACACACTATGTATGAAACATGGCCTAAACTTAGAAATATCAAATTAAGTAGTATGAACTCTATGAATTTCTTCTTAATGCAACTACCTATTCACAATTCGTATGTGCAAACCTTGCCTTTCCACTTCTAGGACACTTGCCTACCGACTTGCCTTATTTCTGATCCCATAAAAAGTGATTGTCTCAATTGCCCCTCTATTGTCCAATAATAAGAAGATCAATGAATGAACTACAAACCATAAACAATAGAGTCTGAGTGACTTCTGTCCCATACCATGTGTCCTACACCTAGGTAGAATACAAAGTTTGATGTCCCATACCACCAAACTTTATGCCCCACATTATATGAGATTAAAGTCAAACAATTCTCTCAACATGATACTAATAAACAATTGAGTACTCACAACCATAAACAATAGACATGAAATCATGAAGTTTTTCCTTCCTCTGTGGAAAGGAGAAAGTCATTCCTATGACTCTATCACTCATAAATATCTATAGCATCAACTCATCTTGAGTTGAGAAATGAGAAATGGTGTGATAAATCAACTCAACTAGAGTAGTAAAGGATGTATCTTGCATCAAATATCAATTCATTCACCTTGCATCAAGGAATTGGAACCGATACAACTTGTGTCGATCCATGACATATGGAATGAGAACAACTACTAAAGTTCTCATGTTTCATGCTCTCATGGCACTATATATATATATATATATATATATATATATATATATATATATATATATATATATATATATATATATATATATATATATATATATATATATATATATATATATATATATATGTGTGTGTGTGTGTGTGTGTGTGTGTGTGTGTATGTGTGTGTGTGTGTATATATATATATATATATATATATTATAGAGTTTCCTCTGTCCTATTGAGAATGGTCACCATAAACCAATCATCAATAACTCAATATCTAGGTCATGTCTAGCCCATGGTGATCACACCATATTAAAAATTTCATAAAAACCTATGGAAAATCTTCTCTTTCAAGAATCTTTCCTTGATAATCAATTTTCAATGTAGTAGATCAAAGCTTAACTTCAAGTAATGAGTCACTCTGCAAAATTTATGAGATTTCGCAGCCTTCTATAGCTTATCGCAACCTTTTACTAGGATCAAAAATCACTTGATTTGGAAATTTCCTCAGAGTTTTTTTTTTTACCATTTCTTAGGAAGGGTTGAAGCCCTTAGAGTCATGAAATAACTTCCAAATTTCATTTTACTTGTTCTCAAATTTAGATCAAATTATCTAGTTTGGTTTCACAACATTTCAACTTGAAATTCAATTAAACTTATCATTCTATCTCTACCACACTTGCATTTAGGTGAACCTAGAAACAATGCACTTGCACCTTTAGAATATCTTCTAGATATGAAGACAAATCCTAAATTCTGGAGCTATAGGATGTATACTAGAGTATCTTCTCTAGTATACTATAGGATGTATACTAGAGCATCTTCTCTAAGAAAATTTGTTTCAATTGGATGCTATAGGATGTATACTAGAGAATCTTCTCTAAGAAAATTTGTTATGCTATAGGATGTATACTGGAGTATCTTCTCTAAGAAAATTTGTTATAGGTATGCTATAGGATGTATACTAGAAAATCTTCTCTAAGAAAATTTGTTTCAATTTAAAGATTGTTCTAAGAAGAATAGGTCATTTGATCTATCATTTGATCTCTAATTTCTTCCAAATTTGGGTGCTTAATTGACATGAATTTCATAGTATTTTAGCATTTGTGTCTTTCACAATGATAAAAATACAAGCCTCCATACTACAATATTTTAAAAATTTGCATTGGATAACTTTTATTCTTCTATTCATATCTCCTAAATGGAGACACATCTCATATTGATTTTTTTAAGAAATATCTTGTGCTATTTAGCTAAGTTAAGAAAGAGAGATCAATTAAATTGATTAAATGATCTAACAGAACAAATCACCTCTAGGTGACATGGTCTCTGGTCATTGCATAAATTCTAGAGGCTACACTTTTATGTGCACAGATCATTTGACTTATCAAATGATATTTACAATCAATGAAAAGTACTACATCTAAATTATAGCTATCAAGATTTGATATGAAATATAAATCATTCAATTTGGATGTACCAATTAAGAGAAATTATCTTGCTAATAGACTTCTAGCATTTGTTTCCAACCTCTACCACTATTAGCAGCACTTGTAGTGCATAGATCATTTGACCTTTGTAATTGTATCCAAATTACTTGAAATTTGAGTGGATTAAACTAAGGACTCTGCGATAATTTCTCTCCAAATTTCAATGAATTTGGGCATTCCCTCAAGGATCCAAATCCAAATCTCATTGAGGTTGCTACTTCTCTAGCCATTTTCGTCAATTATTTTTTAACCTAAGAATGTCGAGACATGTTAATCCTTATGATTAGACATGGTCTTCCATTATTTTGGATGGATTATGAAATGGACAAATATTCATGCATATATTGATAATCTAGATCAGTGGAAACCAATTAGCAATGCAAATCACCTTGTTAA